>JBBPBX010000915.1:40348-55485 GCA_038048925.1 Garcialebias charrua | reverse complement strand
ATACAAATAACCGTTTCTTTGATTTTATGTAGAAACGTTTTACAGGCTCAATGGTGCTTTAATTTCAAGCCTTTCCAGATCTACTGTTTTTTTTGGGCCAGATTGGGTTTTTCTCCTCAATTATGTGCTCCCACCTGAGAAGAGGTCATCCTGCTGTGAGGATGAGATAGTGATTTAAATGATTTCACTCTGGGATCTGTGCCTTCTGTGTCCAGTTGAGTTCAAAACATGGAGTTGTAAGGAGCAGACAGTTAAGTAAATCTTTGAGGTGGGACTTCCTGCTGTGTTTTCCCTTCCTTTAACATTCAGTTCAATAATCTGGCTCCGTTTGTCACTGAAAACCGTAATTTTCTTTTAACACGTGCAAAAGAATAATAAATTGGCTCTCCAGAAGTGACAGATCTCTAACAATATACATTACTGTAACTAGTGTGCACGTGTGATTTTAGCAGCAGCTCTGTATTCATGGCCCCGCCTCCTTTTGTAGAGCCTCTAACACAGGGGTCATCAACATGGTGCCCGCGGGCATCCGGGTGCCCCCAAGGACCATTTGAGGTGCCCTCGGACCTGTTCTAAAAATAGCACAACTCACTACTAAGCTGCATTTAAAATGTCATTTTATTCAGTTGTTATTCTTTTTTTTTGTATTTATATATATTTTATAATGTCTATCTTAAAAATATGTTCTTAAAAATATGTTTATTATACATTTTTTTCAATTTACGCTTTGTTATTTCCGAAGAGTTTATCAAACTGGTGCCCTTTGTATGACTCCGTACCCACGAAGTTGCTCTCAGTTTCAAAAAGGTTGGTGACCCCTGCTCTAACACAAGCGCTCTAAAGCTGACAGACTCGTGTAAAACTGAGATCAAAAACAAAAGGAGCTGCTTCTGGTTTGAAGCCACATTTTTTGGTGGCTATCTAAGGTAGTTGAAATAAATACTTTATTTCATTCTGCTGGGAAAGCACTTGTAGGGTTTTGGCACAAAATGGTTAATGGCCGTCTTGCTTAAATCTCACCTTTGGTGTATAACTTGACTATAATCGGTTTATCTTCAGGTTCAGCAAGGCAGCAAAGAGCTTGGAAGAAAACCATTGAACTGCTGCAATTAAGCAGTTCTGCAAAGTTCAGCAGAATGATTGCAGCATCATTTAGTGAGATATAATCATTGTCTATTCTTCTTGTTGGGTATCCCCAAGACAACTGTTAGTCTTTCAGCTGTCAATTATTCAGTTTAATGTGGATGATTGTTGTTTCATTCTCTTGAGTGTGTAAGTGGAAGCCTTTCTGATCGTTGCTTTTTCCAACATTGTTGGACGCAAGAACGCTATAACTGTGTGTTTTATGAATTTGCCCATAGTGTGCTTGTCTGTAATGTGATTCAGATGATAATTATATGAGCAATCCACTCAGACGTCTAATAATAATACAAATCTGGAGAGCATTGCAAACTTTTCATGTTACTTCAGGTGAAGGAGGAGTTCTATGGGCCGAAACTTGTGCCATCAAAAACTGGATTGGAATTGCTCAGATTTGATCTGTATGCATAAGTTAAAATGAAATCCATTTGTTTGAAAATTAATTTCACTCAATTGAAACAATTTAATAGTTTCAAACTGAATTCATTTGCTTTGAAACTGCATTTTGTTGCATTGAAAATTCAGTTTGACTACCGGTACTTTCATTTTCAGTTGTATAATTCGAAATCAGTTCCAACATTATATATTATTTTTATGTCAAACATCCGGGTCCTTGAAAAAGCCACGGAGCAATCAAACACAAATTGACATATTTACGTTTCACATCAGTGGTTCCCTTGAGAAACACCATCCTGCATGTTTTAGTTGTTTCTCTGCTCCGACACACCTGATTCGGTGATTAAATTACTTCCTCATGTTCTGCTGAAGCCTGTAAATCACTCATATTAAAATCAAATGTGTCAGAGCAGAGGAACAGCTAAAACATGCAGAATGATGTTCCTCAAGGACCAGTGTTGGGAATCCCTGCTTTATGGAAATGTAGGCACGGGGTTCAGTCTCAAGGAGGCAGTAATGCAACAGAGTACCGTACATACAATCTGCCTTAAAACACCAACAAAGAAAAATAAATTCCTTTATAGCATATTTTTTTGCTGGAGCAGTGGCGTGCACATGAACTTGGCATGAACTTATGTGCGTGCCACTGCTCCAGCTCAAAATACATCATAATGTCAAAGCACAATTTACAGAAGTGATGATTAATAAATGTTAGGACTCTATTCTTTGCTATCAAAATATCTTCACCTCCATTAAAACGTCATCTTAACAGAAAATAATAGAGAAGCACTGTTCTAAACAATGTTTCTAATCGCTCTAAAAGAGCACAGAATGTCATGATTTCAGCTTTCTGCCACCTGCCAGCGCTCTCGGCCACGCCCACTTCTCCGCTGCTGAGTGGAGATCATGACATGCTGCAGGAGGAAGCTTCTCCTGCAGCTCTGGTCTGCACAAATGTGCAGCAGGCACTAAATGATTCAAAATATTGTAGTTTATTTTAAATAAAAATCCCATGCCGAAGTGCAGCGCATCTTATCAATCAGCCAATTGTGTGTCAGGTCCAGTCTTACTTTGAAAAACGGCAATAGAGTGAATTACCATAGTCAAACTGAATTGTCAATACAACAAAATAGTTTCAAAGCAAATTAATTCTGTTTCAATCCATTCATTTCAGTTTCAATTTAGTGAAATTCATTTTCAAACCAATGGATTTAAATTCAACTTGTGTGAATACAGATCCAGTCTGAGCAATTCAAATAGAGTTTATAATTGAATGAATGAATGAATGAATAATGGCAAAGTTTATGTACATAGAGTTCAAACAGTGGTTTGTTTTACTTCATAAATGTAGTGAGATTCGTTGATACATATTTCGCATATTATATTCGCAGATTTGTTTTTAAATCAGCACGTCTTCTGTTTAAACATCATCATTAGAGCCTTTTAAAAGATTAAATTCAGCCTGCACGTAGAAGCAAAGAGACGTTCACATACAAAATGAGCGTCAGTCTGGCAGGTGGTTTTTAGACAGCTGATGATGTAAGCCTTAATCGCTCACTGGTGGATAGTACCAATTCAGCTGAATAAAGCAAGGACTCTCCAAAAAGAACACCATGAACCACAGCGTTTAAGTATGAAGTTTTTGGAAAACGCCCTCTTGAATTTTCTGCTCTGCACTGCTGTTTTGCTCGAGCTCAGGATTATTTCCCAAAGGGGGAAACTTGTTTGTTGTGTTTCACTATTTTCATAGAAGATTCATTTAAACTTGCTCAAATAAACATTTTAAAATAGATTGTGCTTTGTTGTAAAAAATAAAAAAAAGCAACTGACAGCTCTGAGCAGCTGAAAATTATTGATCTGCTTTTTGCATAAAAAGAAAAGAAAAAAAAAAACTCCAAAATGTGCTTGTTTAGAGATGAACAACAATATTGTGATTCCTGTGTTGCAAAAAAAAAATAAAAAAATAAAAATACTCAAAACGATAGTAGTGTTTTATTTAATTGTTATTTATTTATTTCACGAAAGGACATTTCTATTTGTTCACTCACTTTGCTGCTGCTCATAAAGCTTAACGGGCATTTTATTTACAATTTTATGTGTACGTTTGAGCTCTTTATTGAAGTTAAACAGCTAATAAGTAAGATGTAATATATATATTCGTAACATTTGACCACAAATACAATGATGTGAAAGCTTTAAAATCCAGTTTGGTCTTTTGCTTATCCATTTTGAGCCTAAATATTCATATATGAGAGCAGGGGAAAAAAAAGTTCAGTTTCCGGTTAAATAGTTTTAGTTGAGAGCAACTGTGATTTTAGACATTTTAGCAAACAAAATTGTTTCATGCTGTGTTTTTTTGAAGATCTAAACATAATCTCGATTGTACAAAAAATGTCTGGTTACGATTAAACCATTAAAACTACCCTCAAAAATTGTTATTGCAGCTATGATTCTTTGAGATGTATTTTCTTTGTAATATTTATTTAATTCAATTGTACAAACACATATTTATACACATATCTAGAAGTAAAAAGATGTAGGTTGTTGATGATAAACTGCGTTTAATTAACACACAACCTGTTTTAGATTCAGAGCTCAATAGACAGAAGAGCAGATCAATCCTGACTGCAGCCGGTGCTCCAGGGAGATGAGTGTCGCTGACATAAACCTCCTCCTCCTCCTGGGCGCACTTCGCACATGACCTCAACACTTACAGTATGACGCTGTGATCAAATAAACGTTGGTGGGAATGGATTCTCTTGAGTGCCCACTAAGTGCATTTTGCTAAGGAAGTAAGAGAAGTTAAAATAGAGTTAGCATTAAAAAAGACAATGCACTCTTCCTTAATGCAATGCTCTGCACTTAAGCTATATGGGATTTAAGTGTGAGCATATATACCTTGCCCCAGTTATCAAGGGCTAGACCACCGTCTTTCACAAAGACAAAGCGTATATGTAAGGAGGAATTTGATTCAGAAGCTAACTTCACTTGTGGAGTGTCTCCAATTTAACACTGTCCTCCATTTGAAGAAAAGAGGCCATCTTGTTTTGGCTGTAGTAAGTGGAATTGTCTGGCTGCCTGGCAGGTGCCTGACTGGAGTCTGTGGGATGAGAAAGCCCACAAGGAGCCGATGAGTCTTTACTACGGTATACTGTATAGTACACACCAACTGGCCCGTTCACTTATGGAAGACAAGGAGTGGCAATGTGATACTATCAAATCTATATTTGTAATGGGATATTTCTATAATGTGCAGCTGCTGATCCAGATGTCAACGAAACTCTTCAGTAATCCCAGTCTTCGTGTCATTCTCTGTTAAAACTTATATTAACTGCAAAATGACAGCAGCTTAGCAAATTCATCAAACACAACTATAGAGTTAGTTAATAGAGCTTTGGAGCGTGACGTCACTGGTCCGCAGCGCAAAGCGGCGCACAGCATTGTGGGACAGAAAAGAAAGAAATCGCCATTTTTAATGCCTTACTAAAAGAAGCTCTGTCTCTCGTTTTTTTGTTAGAATCTAAGAAGGTTGTAACAGTTTTGCAATGGTCTAAACATGCTGTGTTATTGGATGTAATGTCCGGTCACACGACCTGAAAGTAGATAGAAAACGGACTTTCAGTTTCTGTTTCCTGCTGGAAGCAGCGCGAGGGAGCTCATGTGTCGGACCTAACAAAAAGTAGATGAATGTCCTGAAATCAGCTGTGAAACGTCCTGATATAACTTTCTCCATGTCCCAAAATAACTGCTAGTTTGTTCCAGACATCCTGGTGAGTGTATAAATTCGTTTTGTTGGAGTTGTGCCATAATTTTTGCCACGATTTTGTCCGGGTGTTTAGTTCATAGAAGTGGGTCAGCCTAGTTTAGGTTGGGTTTATATTTTTTATATAACGTAGTCTGATTTTAGACAGAGTGGACAGCTGTGTTATTGTGAAATAAACTGTTTAAAGTTTCTAGTGTGTTGTCACTGTTACTGTATTAATACTGATCTGTGTTCTGATCTATCCTTGTCAAGGCAGCTACCTTCATATGAAATGAATTAAACTCCAGAAGAGCTCAGTCAGGCTGCAGATGAGGAGCAGCTACAAATACACCATCAAATGTTGCTCAGGTAGTACCATATAAAACAATTTCTTCATGCACAAACAGAAAGGTAGTAGTCATCTGTTACAGAACAGGTCAGAGCTGAATAAAAACCAGCTGGAAAAAGTAAATTTAAAGTATTAAATAGGACTTCCATGTTTTGTCATCATTGTTTAATGTGTCACACAAAACTCTGTCTAATACCTGTGTCTTTTTCTCTTCAAGGGATGGAGGTGACAAGCTCATAACAGAAGGACGTTGTTATCTGACAGAGGCTTTGATATTAGACTGTGTGAGAGTCAAGGTTCTTTATTGTCATTCACATCACATGTTGTACGTGAGGTGGAATGAAACTGTGTATACAGGGTCCCATTTACAGCCAACAAAAGTATAAAATGAATGATGTGCTGAGGTTAAAATCCCTCTTCTCCACATCGAGAGGAGCCAGTTGAGGTGGCTCGGGCATCTGGTTAGGATGCCTCCTGGACGCCTCCCTGGTGAGGTGTTCCGGGCATGTCCCACCGGGAGGAGACCCAGAGGAAGACCCAGGACACGCTGGAGGGACTATGTTTATCGGCTGGCCTGGGAACGCCTTGGGATTCCCCCAGAGGAGCTGCTGGACTCGTTTTGAAATATTTTTACAGTTGAATAATAACAAGTGGTTGTTTTTTCTCATTTAATAAAAATTAATGTGGTAAACATTTATGAAACATTTAATTCAGCACTAACATGTAAACCTGATGAAATTGATCACATTTGTAGTAAACATTTGATGTATTAACAAATTTCATTAACAGGGATTAACCTGTCCAAATAAAAGTTGAATGAATGAATTTCAGGTAAGAAATAAACAAAATGAAACGGATCCATTTTGAAGTAAACATTTGATGTAATTAAACATTTCTAGTAACAATGTGATGAACCAGAATGTGAATGTGATGAGAAGCGAAACGTCTTCTGTTACAAATAAAGTCCAGTTGATCTTGAATTGAACGCCTTTTTGATTTATCATGTCCTGGACGACTGAGAATCTTCACCAGCATAATGTGATGAACATTGTGTAAGTTAATAAATTTTATAGAAAAATTGCTACACAAATGTGCAAATATAAGTGAATAGCATGATTTACATAATTATGTATCCCTTGAAGCTGGAGAACAAACTGAGAAATATTTTTAGGAAGCTTCATGCTTTCTGTAGACATCCAGCCATGTCTGTGTGGGTCCACACAAGGTCACAGTGGTTTGATTATGCACCTGTGCAGTGTGGACGATGCTTCTTCAGGTGAAATTCATCTCCTGCCTCCACAGCCGCTGGATGCTGCATGTCTTGTATCTGTGAGGGAACTTTCTCCAGGCAGCAGCGATCACACTGAGTCCATCAGGAGATGCTCCAAGTTCAGGAGTTGGATTTTGTACTGCTAGCTGCATTTTAATGTATCACCCTCATCATGACTCAGAGAGCAGAACCTGTGAACACACAATTAAAATGGTGAATGAAAAGACAGAAACATTTGTCTATAATATATATGCATCTTAATACATATATATAAAGTAATCTAATCAAGATTTGAAGTCTACATGACAAGCTCAAGTCATTAAAAATAAGGTATTTTCTACGTGGAGCTTTGTAAATCAGTTAAAATACTATAAAAAATTAAGTGTTCACAATTTCTAATACTCATAGTAGCATACAGAAGGTTGATTGATTCTGAAAGACATGTATATTAATAATTTATGTAAAATTAATGAGCCAACAACGTACCTTCAACGTATTTAGAATCTGGGGGATTTAAAAATGTCCAAATCATCTATCCAGCTATTCATAGATTGGACCAGCTCTCCCAGTGAATTGTAATTATAAAAATTATTTGTGGTGTAAACACTGACACAGACCAGGTCTGCTAAAATGACTGGGAATGTCAGTGGAGGTAAGTATTACTCCAGGTCTCTGCTCCATTTATTTATTTCAAACGGGCAACATTTCCAATTATACCGATTTTTTTCCATGTAGTTTTTTTTTTTGTCATCTGGAAGAAGCTTATTACGATAGTCCACTTTATTTTGCGCTGCTTTTCAGAACCGTGACGGAAGAAATCTCCTGAATTTCTTTTATTTTTTCTGAAGGCAACAAAAATGGCGGTCAAGACCGTAACGCCCCGACACGCCCCCGTCACTCCCCCACACAGTGACGTGTGCTCCAAAGCTCTATACCAAGTAACTAACCGGTGTTAAAATGTTAAATAGTCATCATTAAATGCATTTTAATTTGCATGTGTGAATATTTGCATCAGTTTTTTTTCTCCCATAGACCCCTGTCCCTAAACCAAACCCAGACATCTACACCTAATGTAGAGACTTGACCCTAAACCTAACCTGGGACCCCTTGACCTAAACGTAACCCAGACTGCTACACCTAACCAGAGCCCTGACCCTAAACCTATGGACCGCTTTCTCTAAACTTAACCCTCTGACCTTTGTCTTTAAACCAAATCCTGATCATAACCCCACCCTTTGACCCTAAATTTAATCCAGACTGCCAAACCTAAACTCGGTTTAGTGTCAGGTCTCTGGGTTAGGGTTGTTTTAAGATCAGAGGTCAGAATGTTAGGTTTAAGGAAAGATGTCCCGGGTGAGGTTTATGGTCAGGGCTTTAGGTTAGGTGTAGCAGTCTGGGTTAGGTCTAGGGTTGGTTTAAGGTCAGAGGTCAGAATGTTAGATTTAAAGGTTAGGTTTAGGGTCAGGGCTCTAGGTTAGGTGTAAGAGTCTGGGTTATGTTTAGGGTTGGGTTTGTTTTAGGGTCAGGGGTCAGACAGTTAGGGTTAGTTTAAGAACTGCGTTAGAGTATTTATGCCATGGAGCTGTGCTGCTAAAATGTGTTTTAAATATAATAAAACATGAATAATTATGTTATCTCTTTTGACACTGTTTGTGGTGCAGTTATTGTGGTAACCACAAAGCCACAGGGCAGTTGTGAAGTAAATTAATTGGAGCAGATGGACTATGCTCTCATTTACTTTCTTCATTATGATTTAAGAGACAATTTCAGTAAGTTCCTTATTCACACTAAAATGATTTTCATTGTGTAAGGAAATATCGTCACATTTTAGTTGTCAAAAAGTTATCAGTATCTAATTGTGGTGTTATCGACTTTGCTTTGGAAGAAACCCAAACCCACACTTTTGCTTATCCCACCTGCAGTTTTATTTTCTTGTAATTTCTCCAGGCTCCTGCCGTAGGACTTCGGGTTGAGCAGATGCAGGTAGATGTATATTTATGAGGGGGATGTGCATTTCTGGGGGAAGCGGTGTTGAGAAAGGTGACCTTGTTAGATAAAAGGAGGGCTTGGAAGCCAAATGATGAAAGAGAATAGGATCATCCTGGGCTCATTAATGTGGATTTGAAGGTCAGGTAATTATAACAATAGATGTGTGGGCTGGCTTTGGCATCTGGTTTTGTTGCTTTTGTTATGATGGTGACAAGCCTGCAGAGGAAAGGGATTAATCACTGTGACACCAGCTTGTTGTCACATTGACACATTCAGACATCATAACAAAAGTGCTGTGGTTCTTGAAAGAAGGTGCAAAAACAACATCATTTCCACTAGAAGCGGTATATGACATGCACTGTTCAAATTATGAATAGGCTTGTAAGTAACCAACATGTTCCGCTGATATTGTAATAAGCAGTGATGAACAGTCATTTATTATTTTTTACCCAACAATCTTTCAAAGCACACATTTTTCTGGCATTATGCCAAAGTCATTCTTTGCTTCACATCACAACTAAACCAAATTTATGAGATTTATATGGTAACATCAACAAATTATGTTTTTTAGCCAATTGAGTGACTCGAATCTCTTCTTCTAAAAAGTTTGCCATATATTTACAGCCTTCAACATGTAAACATGCCATTTTTGTAAATGTATTGTTATAATATACAGGTAGTTCCATTAATATTTTAGTTCTGCTTTGATTTAACTAGAAATTCCAGTTTTAGGTTTGGCAGCTAAGAACTGTCTCGAGTGTCTTATTAAACGTAGGGTCTTACTCGGCTGCGACTACAGAGTTCTCCATTTCTTCTCTTAAGCCACAGTGGCTTAAATTTTCTCAGTACAGTCACAATGTTGCTGCAGGTGTCGGCCTAAATTACAGTTTTGCAAGACACGCACACCAAAATAGGCCATGATTTTCAAAAATTGGTCACTCCACATCAGTCGGCATGTCTCACTGGTTAGTTGGTCCCAAACAGTCGGGATTCAGTGAGACTGCAGTGAATAATCTGTGGATTTTCTCACAGTACTGAATCAAATTTGAGTCACCAGCAGTCACAGCTCAGTGATACTAACTAAAGCATTGACATGGCTTGCAGTTATGTTAGCAAGCAGTAGAAATGAGTGAGAGAGGTTTCACATTGGGTTTTGGGATCCCTCCATCGTTCTCATCATCATATACAGTCTAAAAGAACTTGCACACACCAATGCCAAACCAGATTATTCAAAAAGTTAACGTTCCTTGTGGTCTGGAATAAGGCTAGTTCATTCAAACTGCACACAATGTTGATGCTCTTAGCAAGTAATTTTTTTATGAGAGGGCGAACTGGAAATACCCTCCATTCGTCCATGTTGTGAGCATAACTGAAAAGATACAGTTTTTTCCGGACTATAGGTTGCAGTTTTTTGCCTAATTTACATGTCCTGCGACTAATAGAGAGGTGATACTTTTTTATAGATTTTTTCCCATGTTTTTAGACCAATTTTTGCCTCAAATATGACCGTTTTTCATTTTGGTAAAAAATTGTGCAGTACCACTTTTGTCCGCTAGGGGACACCGACCGTTCCCACCTCATGTGTCCGTCCGAAAAAAGCCTTCTCTGCTTGGACTGACTCTGTCGCAGCCCGGCCTCCTGCTCTGGAGCTCTGACACTTCCAGAGAGTACACCGACCGTTTCCAGCTCATGTGTCCGAAAAAAGCCTCCTCTGCTCGGACTGACTTTGTCGCTGCCCGGCCTCCTGCTCTGGAGGTAAGAACTACGAAACCACAGGACAGATTTTCTTTAAACTTACAGAACGTAATTACTAGGTGGCCATTTACAAACTGTTAGCTGCAGGAGATGTTTAGAGCTAAAAAAATTTAGATCTTTTAGCATTGTTGTTTGTTAGTGGTTAGCTTACCGTAAACTGATACTATTTAGATAAATAACTCATGATCTACAGGACAGATTTTTATCAAACTTACAGAACGTAATTACTTGGTGGTCATTTACAAACTGTTACCTGTATGAGACATTTGAGCTAAAATTCGATTTATTTATAATTTATTTTCGCAGCGCACACGACGGATTGGAAGAAGTCAAAGCGAAACAATTTAAATTCAGCTGATTTGACCATTACGTGAATTTATTAAGGAACTGTTTAGATCAGGAACCCTTGTGCTATAATGTCAGCTAAGAAATATATTTTTTAAAGTGTTTATTTAGCTAAATTTTAAAGAAATAAAGCCGTCCCACCTGCGCGCGTGCACGTGGCAAAACTACTTTTTTTAATCCAGCTGATTTGAAAATTGAGTTCATTTATTAAGGAAAAGTTCAGCTAAGACACAACTTTGCTATAATTTTCAGCAACCAAATAATTGTTTTTACCGTGTTAATCTTGTAAAGTCCTTCCGTGCTCGCTCGCTCCTGTGGCCGCCATTTTCAGCAGGGCAAATGAGGCGCTGACGCGTCGCATAGCGGTGACGCATAATAGATGCGACCTAAATAAAGGTGCAATCTGTTTATGGATTTTTCCATATTATTGCCAATAATTGGACAAAGCAACCTATAGAACGGTGCGATTAATCAGGCGGAAAATACGGTAAGTGAGGTGAGGCGCTGCATCTACGCGTAAGAAAGTTCATTGTTGAAAACTGTGTTGCCACATCAAAATCCAAGATAGCTGCTCCATAAATAAATATGTAAAACTTGTGAACTGGCTACATGTATCTTGAAAAATAAGCAGTTTGCTGATTTCCACTTTGATGTCAGAGTCAGAGTCAGAGAGTCTTTATTGTCATTTGCACCGCATGTGGTACATGAGATGAAAACGAGATTATGTACACGAGGTCCCAGTTACATCCAACAACAAATGAAAGAGAAAAACAGTAATAACATCGAGAACTAACTAAGAAAAACATCAACTAGTAATACACTAAGCCTAATATAGTGGGAATAAACAGCAGCACGAACATGAGTTTGTATGAGCAGATGGTCACAGATGGTCACAGATGAACACAGCAACAAGAAAACATATCAGCATCACCATGATGTGATATTTTGCAGTGTTTATTTTAATTTTATTTTTATTTATTCATGAGTCTAACAGCCTCAGGGTAGAAGCTGATGTGTGGTTACATCTACGTGTAAGAAAGGTTCCTTTGGAAAATCTGGGTATTGCTCAAAATCCATGATGGCCACCAGCACATGTAAACAGGCCACCCTGATTTTTTTAGGGAACTATGCTTTTATATTGCTTAAAAGTATAGTTTCTTCAAATGATTGGGGTAGCTGAAGATTAATCTATGGTGGCCAAGTCCATCATTGGCCACCCCCTGGCTCCGCCATTGTGCCTGGTGATGGATAAAATCGCTCCCTCTACTCACCAGGATCTGTTAAGGCTCCAGTATACTCGCATAGACCCTTTTCCATGCGGACTCGACATGCACTGTCCACAGAAGGTTGAGACTTTATACTCAAGCTTAGGGCTGGGCGATATGGACAAAAATTCATATCTCGATATTGTTGTGATATATCGCGATATACGATATATATCTCGATATAATTTTCTTTCCATAAAAGAATAACAAAAATATATTTCTGAGTCAAAGCTTTGTCCCAGTTGTCACACAGCAACATTTATTAACAAACAGCTGTAACTCTACAAAATAAATGTCTAAAAAATGAACTATTTTATACATTACTTTATTTTTTAGACATTTATTTACACCTATTAAATAATAGTCCTCTTCAGCTGAGGGCAGCTGTGTCATTGCCTCTGATGTGTGTCCCATCAGTGTATGAATGTGATAAAAGTACTGATTATTCTTTGTACAGTTCTAGCAGAGTGCTGTATAAATGGGTAAATGAGGACACAGATTGTGTTTTAAAGAGCTTTGAGTCTCTTGATAAGATAGAAAGGTGCTTTCACTTTAGTCAGTGTTTGTGAACTGCAGTAAATGTGAGCCTCTGTGGTATAATATATTTGATATACTGTATCCGGTTTTATTGTGAAAGGGTCAGGGGGTTGTTTCCGGGTTCACGAAAGACGTTCTCTTAAGTTGCTCTAAAGTGTCGCATTGAATCCTTGTGTAAAAACACGACAGCCTCCACTCAGAAACGTGAACAGAGAGGCGGAGACATTATTAAATCAGCAGTTTATCATATAGCGCCAAAGACACGGTCAGTCTCAGCTGTGGAAGAAGGCGGCTAAAGCGTTAGCCATCTTGTTAGCCGCTAAGGACCGTTTCTTTGGCGATGTGATGAGCTGCTGATTTATTAATGTCTCCACGTCCTTCTGCTCCTCTCATGAAAGCGCTGCAGTGCGCGCACGACTAAATGAGCTTGGACCCGTGGTTTGTTTAATGAAGCAGGAGGCTGTAAAAAAAAAACTCGGTTCTGCCGTTTCACGCTCCACTCCGCTGTTTAAATGGTGAAAAAGATTCGTAGATCCGAGCCTTCGTCGGGATTATTTTCAGCATCGTCTACAAAAATATTTTTTCTGCCCTCATCTGACCATTTAAATCCAAACTAGCTCAGGAAAAACATTGTTTTTCCCCCTCAGCAGCTGCGTCGCGGCTCTTCATATCTGCCGTGTTTACTTCTTGTTGTGCTGAAAGTCTCCGCGGCTCCGCCCTCCTGCAGCCTGCAGGAAGGAGGGGCTGGGTCTGTGTTCAGTGAAGGAGAAGGAGGGGGGCGAGTGGGAGAAAACAGACAGACGGTGGATTCTCGATATAAACGATATAGTCTCGTCTTATATCTCTTTAGAAAAAATCTCGATATTTTTAAAATATCGATATATCGCCCAGCCCTACTCAAGCTCCCACCTTGAGTGGCTGCAGTCAGCTCTGCAGACGAGGGGCGTTTACCTTCGTGACAAATTGAGGATGCCGATTGGTCATTTGTTGACATGCCTACTGGATTGATACAAGGACTTTTATTGTCATTATCATCAAATGTGGTACATGTGGTGAAACAAAACTACTTTGTATGTACACAGGGTCCCAGTTACTGTAAAAATATAATTGTGTGTCATCAGCATAACAATGAAAATGTATCCCATGCTGTTTAATAACTTTACATAATGGAAGCATATATAAAGAGTATTGTCCCAAGCACTGAGCCCTGAGGGACTCCATGACTAACTTTGGTGTATGAAGACAATTTCTTATTTACATTTACAAACTGGAATCTAATGGACAGATATGATTTAAACCATTTTGGTGCTGTTTCTGTAATCCCAATATCATATTCAAGCCTCTGTAGTAAAATATTGTGATCAACTGTATCAAATGCAGCACTGAGGTCTAACAGGACCAGTATAAACACAAGTCCTTTTATTCTCCCAGCATCACTCAAACCCTTAACTATAGTCATGTATTTGGGGGAGTGGTGGCGCAGAGTTTAGAGACGGTAGGCCTGTGATCGGAAGATCGCCGGTTCAAGCCCCGATACCGATAACATCCAAATGTGGGTGGAAAAGGTGAAACATCCACACCTGCCTCCACCCTCATTCGCCCCACTCTGGGCCCCTGAGCAAGGCCCTTAACCCCCACCATCAGCTCCCTAAACAGGTCTCTCTTGAAAATGAGTTCCCGTGGCTCAATGAGACTACCTGTATAAATAAAGGGTAAATGAAAATAAATGAAAATGAATATATTTGCAATATTGATTTCAATAAAAAAAAAAGCTGTATTTTAACGTGTTTGTTTTGAAACAATATGCAGGTGGTTAGGTTGTTTTTCATGTATCCACTTTGTGGTCTTATTTTATCCATATTCTGCACTCGTGTGTAGTGATTTATTTGTTTTAGTCACATAATTTTGACAAAATTTGCTTTTGTAAGGGTGCCAGCTCTGCCAATAGTTTGTCTGGCTCAGTCAACCTCCTCGGGGACTACTAGAAGCTATAAAGAATAAAAAATGCCAGCGAGTGTTATCAGGCAAGGCTGCATGTGTGGTGTGACATGCATTTTTAATGTGCCACAAATAAGAACCACTGATGCTTTTCTTCTCTTGTCTTTCAACTGACGGCTCATTTAAGTTGTATTTCCATTCGAGTTTCGGCGAATGCGAACAGCAAAAGCACCACGGCCAACGATTGTTGGATTTATCTCCTTTTAGCATTTCTAAGAAGACTTGCTCTAGAAATTAAATGTGTGTAGGCATGGTATGTGAACAATCATTTTCAGATCTACATGTACTTTAAAAAGGCAATTTGGGTGAAAAGTTTGTGTTGTTGGAGTATAGAGAAATAAAGATCAGGAA
>JBBPBX010000915.1:0-39270 GCA_038048925.1 Garcialebias charrua | reverse complement strand
ATCACTGCCTATAATCATAATACTGTTTACATTCTCTGTTTACATTTATTAATACTGTTTACTTTTATTACTACTGCTTACATGTAATTACTACTGTTTACATTTATTTACACTACTCTAATATCTACACCACTGCTGGTACATATACAGTGTGCTCTGAACGGTCTTATTTAGGGATGCCCAATGTGCCTTACTGCATATGCCACTTTTTGCCTCTACAACAACATCAACTACTACCTCATACATATACTGTGTACATTGACTCATACGCTGCTTTGCCACTTTGCAAATGTCAATGCTAGAAACCTTTAGTTTATTTTAGTTATACTTTTTATACTCTTTTTTTATACTAGTATGCAAAAACTCAGGACAATATTATGTTCATTAAATGTTTAATGTTTTAGTTTTAGAGTTGGTGTAAATTTTCATACTCTTATACCACTATGCAAAAAACTCAGGACAGTGTTAGTTTTACTATTTTATGCTTATGTCTATTATTATATGTTTCAGTGTTTCAATGTTTAGATGTTTACTGTTGCACCGAGGGACTGAGAGAAACGCAATTTCGGTCCTGTGTATGTCCTGCACTGTACATATTGCAGATCTGACAATAAAGTTGACTTTGACTTTGACTTTGACCAGCTACAAATACTTGGGTGTACACATGAATGATAACCTCAGCTGGAGCAACAACACCACCAGCCTGATCAAGAAAGGTCATCAGAGACTCTACTTCCTCAGACGGCTGAGACGAGCTGGTCTGAGCAGCCCAGTTCTCACCTCGTTCTACAGGTGTGCAGTGGAGAGCATCCTGTGCTCCAGCATCAACGTGTGGCATGGAGGCTGCACAGTTGAAGAGAGGAAAGCTCTGCAGAGAGTGGTGAAGGCTGCACAGAAGTCTGTTGGAGTCAGTCTCCCCACCATCACAGACATTTACACCTCCAGATGCAGGAAAAGAGCCACCTGCATCATGAAAGACCTCACTCACCCAGCACACTCACTCTTTGCCCCACTCCCCTCAGGACGGAGGTTGAGGAGCATCAAATGTAGAACCACTAGACTGAGGAACAGCTTCTACCCTGAGGCTGTTAGACTCATGAATAAATAAAAATAAAATAAAAATAAACACTGCAAAATATCACATCATACTGATGCTGATCTGTTTTCTTGTTGCTGTATTCATCTGTGTTCATCTGTGACCATCTGCTCATACAAACTCATGTTCGTGCTGCTGTGTATTACTAGTTGATGTTTTTCTTAGTTAGTTCTAGATGTTATTACTGTTTTTCTCTTTCATTTGTTGTTGGATGTAACTGGGACCTCGTGTACATAATCTCGTTTTCATCTCATGTACCACATGCGGTGCAAATGACAATAAAGACTCTCTGACTCTGACTCTGACTCTGAAACTGCAATATGTACAGGACATACACAGGATTGAAATTGCATTTCTCTCAGTCCCTCGGTGCAACAGTAACCATTTAAACACTAAAACACTGAAACATTTAATAAACATAAGCATAAAATGAAATAATAAAAGTGTAATACTGTCCTGAGTTTTTGCATAGTAGTTTTTGCATAGTTATGAAAGTATGAAAAGTTACACCAACACTAAAACACTAAACATTTAATAAACATAAGCATAAAATGAAATAATAAAAAGTGTAAACAGTAGAAACAGTAAATAAGGATCTAAGATATAAACTAAGATATTTTATTTATTTTTATTTAATAGCCTAAATGTATTCATTTCAAATTTAAAAGAACACACAAAAAAACCATTTACAACACCACTTAAATAAAAAACCAAACAGTACATGAAATGAAAGGAAGCAGAAGAAGATAAAATCTTATTATGGCTGCCCTTTTTTTAACAAAAATAATTCAAACAATTAATTCAAACAACAGTAATCCACAAAAAAACATTACACAATAAATAACTCATCATACTTTACCATACATAAATTTTTGATACAAAATACTGTATGTATTTTTCCAGAAACCTAATTTTAATCATTTTCTTACACAAAGACATTGATTTTGCAACTTTAATATCATTTTCTAAACCATTCCATAGACCTATTCCATGAATTAAAGTAGACCTCTTTAAACTAGTTCTATGCTGCGGCATAACAAAAATATCTGTACCCATAAGATTGTAGTACTTTTTACAAAAAAATGTTTGGATATTTGAGGTAATGTGAAGTTCTGAGCTTTGTACAATGATATACGGTAAACGAATGCCCAACAATGCTAAAAGATCTAGGTATATTCTAATCACTGATAGTGCAAAACAATACACCGAACAACAGCCGCACGATTCTCATTATCATAAATTCGGTTCGGCTATCCACACGCATGCGAGTGGAGTCGGGCTCGGAGCTGACCCGATAACAAACTGGGATTTCAATGGAAGCCTGTGAAGCTGCCACTCGGCTGAGTGCAGCCAAACCAAAGCATGCAACAAAAATACAAAAACAAGGTGCCAAAAGTGAAAAAGAACTAAATCTACAGCAGCATGGTCCTAGATTTATTTCTTTTTCACTTTTCTTTCCTTTCCTTTCTTAATATCATTGTCCACAACTGTTATTTCCTAAAAAGGATCAAAGAAATCAGTTGGGAGTTTTTTAAGCCTTGGCTGGTAAATGTAACCAAATCTGCATCTTAATGAGTTTAATTTAAACTGACTGTAATTCAGAAAGTCTTCATTCATTTTATACATTTTATGTTAAGAATTTGTTGGACTCCTGGCGAGAACCAATGCAGACATGTTCCTGCTTTTAGTTTCATTTGCCTTATATTCTAGCTGTTTTCACTACCTTTTTTCCATCCATCCATCCATCCATCTTCTTCCGCTTATCCGGGGTCGGGTCGCGGGGGTAGCAGCCTAAGTAGGGAGGCCCAGACTTCCCTCTCCCCAGCCACTTGGAGCAGTTCCTCCGGGGGAATCCCAAGGCGTTCCCAGGCCAGCCGAGAAACATAGTCCCTCCAGCGCGTCCTGGGTCTTCCTCTGGGTCTCCTCCCGGTGGGACGTGCCCGGAACACCTCACCAGGGAGGCGTCCAGGAGGCATCCTAACCAGATGCCCGAGCCACCTCAACTGGCTCCTCTCGATGTGGAGAAGCAGCGGCTCAACTCCGAGTCCCACTACCTTTTTTTGCCATCTTATTTTTAACTTGTTAAAAAAATCTGTACGTCTCTTTTATGATTGTCTGTTGTTGTCGTCGTTGTTGTCCATTGGTGTCATCGTTCTTTGTTGAAATCAAGTCTCTCTTGTAAATGAGTCCTCGAGGCTCAATGGGATTAACCTGTAATAAATATAGGTTGAATGAAAAAATATATATAGCCTACACCACCCTAATTCAAAAATGTTGCGGTGTTGTTCATTTATTGAACACACAATTAAAATGGTGAATGAAAAGACAGAAACATTTGTCTATAATATATATGCATCTTAATATATATTATATATAAAGTAATCTAATCAAGATTTGAAGTCTACATGTCATTTGACAAGCTCAAGTCATTAAAAATAAGGTAATTTTCTACGTGGAGCTTTGTAAATCAGTTAAAATACTATAAAAAATTAAGTGTTCACAATTTCTAATACTCATAGCATACAGAAGGTTGATTGATTCTGAAAGACATGTATATTAATAATTTATGTAAAATTAATGAGCCAACAACGTACCTTCAACGTATTTACAATCTGGGGGATTTAAAAATGTCCAAATCATCTATCCAGCTATTCATAGATTGGACCAGCTCTCCCAGTGAATTGTAATTATAAAAATTATTTGTGGTGTAAACAAGTAACGGCAACATTTCCAATTATACCGATTTTTTTCCATGTAGTTTTTTTTTGTCATCTGGGAGAAGCTTATTACGATAGTCCACTTTATTTTGCGCTGCTTTTCAGAATCGTGACGGAAGATACAGCGCGAAAACGATGGAAATCTCCTGAATTTCTTTTATTTTTTCTGAGGGCAACAAAGATGGCGGTCGAGACCGGAACGCCCCGACACGCCCCCGACACTCCCCCACACAGTGACTGTGCTCCAAAGCTCTATAGTGGTTTGCTAATCTCAAAAACATTAAATGTTTAAAAGAACAAATACATTTTTAATAAAATAAGTCAGTTTTTAATTTGGTGGTATACATTTAACAAAAGTTGGGACTGAGCAATAAAAGGCTGTAAAAGTTAGTGGTATGAATAAGAAACAGCTGAAAGACAATTTCACAATAAATTACGGTATAACAGTTAACCCAGTCCTCTTACCAGTCACCATGAGAGGACTGAGTAGTAAAGAGCATTTTATAATTAGAAGTAAAAATGAGCAGAGATTCAAAAGTCTACATAAACCGCATCTTAAAAAAATTGAAGGATTTTAGAATAATGTTATTCAATGGAAAACTTGGAAGACTGTATCAACAGCAGTTAGTAATATTATTAAAATATTTCTGGAATCATGAGAAAAGTCAATATTGGTTACCTGTAATCTGTGCCCTTAGGTGGTACTGTCGTAACAACGGTTCTGGTTCTGGACATCATGGGCTCAGGGATATCACTAATCATCGTTTGTAAGCACCATTTGCCATGCCATCCACAAATACTGGTTAAAACACGTCCTCTACTAAAAAGGATAGTGGTCATTCATCCTGTTATCAGTACACACTTCAAAAGTCTGCTTCTCTGATGGTATGGGGTTGCATTTCATTGTGAATAAATAAAGGTTTTACAAATCCCTGCATTCTGTTTAAATAAAAAATGTACACAAAGTCTCATCAACTTTTCTTTCAGTTTTCAAAGCAAAGATGTTTGTTTTTGTCTTTATAAATGTAAACGCAAGATTTACCTTTTCAGTCTGTTCTCTTGTATACTTATTCACAAATTTATTAAATGTTTTTGGCATGTTTTGATGTTTGTTGCACTCCTGACTAGCAACAACAACACTAATAACAATAATATAATGATAATAATTTTATCTACAAGAACATTTGTTATGGATTTAGCATTTATAGACCTTCCAAAAAAACGTTTCTCTTCAGTCACAACAACCTCTTTTTTTTCAACTGATTTATAGTATTTAATCATTTTAAACCGGTAATGAAATACAACAATTGACATGCTGTATATGAATTGAAAATAAAAAATATATAAAATATAAAATGAAAGGTAGCAGATGAAGAAAATATCTTATTAAATCTGCTCCTTATTTATCTAAATAAGAATTCAAACAAATTGTTCTATAATAACAAAATAAGTAAATAACTCATTCAACTTTCAATTGTATATATTAGGCTACATTGAAATACATTCATTTATATTTGTTTAACAATTCAACTTTGACCAGTTTCTTAAAGACAGGGATTGATTTGGCTTCCTTAACTTCTGTTATTTTGTTCCACAATCCCACTCCCTGAATTAATAGTTCTTCTCTTCAAACTAGTTCTAAATTGCGGTTTTACAATACATATTTTCCTTTGAGATTGTAACAGCTTGATCTTTTCACAAAATACATTTGGATGTTTGACGGTTTGTTTTATTTAATTTTATTAAGTAGCCTTTATTGCTTCTTTACTGTTTTCAGAGGTGTGAATATTTGTCCTTTCTTTTAAATATATTTCCCGTCATGCCCTACGGTCTCTGACCACGCCCATGTCTGAGCAGGCAGCGGATGATTGGCAGCTGTGCTGCCGGCATGCCGGTGCACAGCGCCCTCGTGCGGCAGCTATGTGACGCGCAGGGACTCCTCCCCTCCCTCTGCAGAGTTTGGGAGCTCTCTCCTTTCTGCCGAGCCGCTCGTCTTCTTTGACAGCGACACACTGGCGCAGAGTCAAACACGAACCTTTAACCTTTACAGTTTTCTGTCATAAAGCGAGAATAGCACAGCGACTCTTTCTACTCATCCTCTTCCGGAAGAAAAGCGCCGGAGCGGCCTCGTCTAGAATGGGGAACCGAGACGACGAATACGATTTCTTGTTCAAAGGTAAATTATATAAATATATGTACAGTATATACATAAATACATGAGACAATAAGGGAGACAGATGCCTGCGTTCCCTGTCATATAGAGAAGGCTTTGTTTTCAGGTGAATCCGTGAGCGTGTGAGCAGCTGTGCGTGTTTTTAAAGGAAACGGGGTGTTTTCCTCTGAGCCCGGATGATGGTCTTATCACAACACAACTGGAACAGCTGCAGCTCCAGAGGTTCAAACAAATCCGTGCTCAGCCCTTCATTGAACTTTTATCATAAAGCAAACCTGATGGAGACACGTTTCTCCTTCATTTCATGTTTTGTCCTCTCCTCGTGGAGTCTGATCAAAGGCCTTGATTAGCCTGATGATCAATAAGATCCATCATCATCATCACACCCAGAACTTCATCTGGTTTTTGTGTTTTCTGACTTGTCAGTAGATCAGAGAAGATCCATGTCAGGCTCCAGAATGGCTCCTTTGATCTTGCTGTCAGCTCCTGTGGCACATTAACATCCTTGGAGCAGCCAAAAAGGCCATTTAAGATGCAACAAAGTCTCCTCTGTGGGATGAATGGAGCATCTGCCTCTTTACCTCCACCCCGCTCCATCCATCCTTCCATCTCTCTCTGGTTTCTGACCAGGAAGGTCCTGAAACTATCGATTCAGGTTCTGAGCCTGGACCAGACGGTGCTGAGAGGCCGGACAGAGTTGGCTCGGCTTCCTTTAGCAGAGAAAGAAAGGAAAACAGAAAGGCTCCACCTCTCTCCTGTCACTTTGGCCCAAAGACTCTTTACTACAGCTTCAAACAATGGACCTGCTTCTTCTAATGATCACAACCAACCCTGTCGCACGCTGCTTCAGCATGTTCTTCATAGATTTCTGACTGGCTTTAATATCAAACTAAAGAAAACACATTTTCTGTCACATTACAAAGTGACTGTGGTGGAATTTGTTGTTAAAGCTTGAAGTGAGTAGTCGAAGCTAAAAGAAGCAGAACACTAGCCTACAGCTAAAAGATGAAGAACAATAGCTAAAAGATAAAAGAAGCAGAACACTAGCCTACAGCTAAAAGAAGTAGAACAATAGCTAAAAGATAAAAGAAGCAGAACACTAGCTTACAGCTAAACGAAGCTGAACTTTAGCTAAAAGTAAAAAGACACAGAACAATCTACATCTAAAAGAAACAGAACATTAGCTAAAAGTTAAAAGAAGCAGAACACTTGCCTCCAGCTAAAAGCAGTAGAACAATAGCTAAAAGATAAAAGAAGCAGAACACTAGCCTACAGCTAAAAGAAGCAGAACTTTAGTTTAAAGTTAAAAGAAGCTGAACACTAGCTTACAGCTAAAAGAAGCTGAACTTTAGCTAAAAGATAAAAGAAGCAGAACACTAGCTTACAGCTAAAAGAAGCAGAACTTTAGCTAAAAGTTAAAAGAAGCAGAACTAGCTTACAGCTAAAAGATGTAGAACAATAGCTAAAAGATAAAAGATGCAGAACACTAGCCTACAGCTAAAAGAAACAGAACATTAGCTAAAAGTTCAAAGAAGCAGAACACTTGCCTCCAGCTAAAAGCGGTAGAACAATAGCTAAAAGATAAAAGAAGCAGAACACTAGCTTACAGCTAAAAGAAGCTGAACTTTAGCTAAAAGTTAAAAGAAGCAGAACACTAACCTACAGCTAAAAGAAGCAGAACACTAGTCTACATCTAAAATAAACAGAACATTAGCTTCTTCTTCTTCTTCTTTCGGCTTTTCCCTTTTCAGGGGTCGCCACAGCGAGTCATCCTCCTCCACCTCACTCTGTCCTCTGCATCCTCTGTCCTCACTCCAACTACCTCCATGTCCTCTCTAACTGCATCCATATATCTCCTCTTTGGTCTCCCTCTTTGTCTTTTTCCTGGCAGCTGCATTTCTAACATCCTTCTACCAATATACCCACTGTCCCTCCTCTGGACATGTCCAAACCATCTCAGTCTGGCCTCCCTAACTTTATCTCCCAGTTGTTCAACATGTGCTGTACCTCTGATGATCTCATTCCTGATCTTATCCATCCTTGTCACTCCTAAGGAGAACCTCAGCATCTTCATTTCTGCCACTTCCAGTTCTTTCTCCTGTCTTTTTGTCAATGACACTGTCTCCAGACCATACAACATAGCTGGTCTCACCACTGTCTTGTAAACTTTTCCTTTGACCTTTGCTGACACCTTTTTGTCACAAATCACTCCTGAAACTTTTCTCCATCCACTCCATCCTTTAGCTAAAAGTTAAAAAAGCAAAACGCTAGCCTACGGTTAAAAGAAGCAGAACGCGTCGCTAGCCTACAGCTAAAAGAAGCAGAACAATAGCTATAAGTTAAAAAAGCAAAACACTAGCCTATGGCTAAAAGAAGCATAACTTTAGCTAAAAGTTAAAAGAAGCAGAACAGTAGCCTACGGCTATAAGCAGCCTAGCCTAAAGCTAAAATAAACAGAACAATAGCTAAAAGTTAAACGAAGCAGAACTGTAGCCTATGGCTAAATAAGCAGAACAATAGCTAAACGTTAAAAGAAGCAGAACAGTAGCCCATGGCTAAAATAAGCAGAACAATAGCTAAAACTTAAAAGAAGCAGAACTGTAGCATATGGCTAAATAAGCAGAACAATAGCTAAACATTAAAAGAAGCAGAACGGTAGCCTATGGCTAAAATAAGCAGAACAATAGCTAAACGTTAAAAGAAGCAGAACAGTAGCCTATGGCTAAAATAAGCAGAACAATAGCTAAAACTTAAAAGAAGCAGAACTGTAGCATATGGCTAAATAAGCAGAACAATAGCTAAACATTAAAAGAAGCAGAACAGTAGCCTATGGCTAAAATAAGCAGAACAATAGCTAAAAGTTAAAAGAAGCAGAACAGTAGCCTGGCTAAAATAAGCAGAACAATAGCTAAAAGTTAAATGAAGCAGAACAATAGCTAAACGTTAAAAGAAGCAGAACAGTAGCCAATGGCTAAAAGAAGCAGAACAATAGCTAAAAGTTAAAAGAAGCAAAACAGTAGCCTATGGCTAAAATAAGCAGAACAATAGCTAAAAGTTAAACGAAGCAGAACAATAGCTAAACGTTAAAAGAAGCAGAACAATAGCTAAAAGTTAAACGAAGCAGAACAATAGCTAAAAGTTAAAAGAAGCAAAACAGTAGCCTATGGCTAAAATAAGCAGAACAATAGCTAAAAGTTAAACGAAGCAGAACAATAGCTAAACGTTAAAAGAAGCAGAACATTAGCTAAAAGTTAAACAAAGCAGATCACTAGCCTACAACTAAAAGAAGCAGAGCATTAGCTATAAGTTAAAGCAAAACACTAACCTACTGCTAAAATAAGTAGAACAATAGCTAAAAGTTAAACGAAGCAGAACAATAGCTAAACGTTAAAAGAAGCAGAACAGTAGCCAATGGCTAAAAGAAGCAGAACATTAGCTAAAAGTTAAGCAAAGCAGAACACTAGCCACCAAAAGAAGCAGAGCATTAGCTATAAGTTAAAGCAAAACACTACTGCTAAAATAAGTAGAACAATAGCTAAAAGTTAAACGAAGCAGAACAATAGTTAAACGTTAAAAGAAGCAGAACAGTAGCTAAAAGTTAAACAAAGCAGAACACTAGCCTACAACTAAAAGAAGCAGAGCATTAGCTATAAGTTAAAGCAAAACACTAACCTACTGCTAAAAGAAGCAGAACAATAGCTAAAATTTAAAAGAAGCAGAACACAAGCCTAAAAGTCAAGTCAAATTTATTTGTATAGCACATTTAAAACAGGAACTGTTACCAAAAGAAGCAGAACTTTAGCTAAGCACTAGATATAGGCCTAAGTTAAAAGTAATACAATATTAGGTAAATACTTAATGCAGCAAATTCCTGGCTAAAAGTACCAAAAGGCTAGCTGAAAACTGTAAGTAGTAATAACAACAACAACAACAAAATGCATTTTTTTTTCTCTCCATAAATTGTTTGTCCAGGCTGAGACAGTGTTTTGTAAAAATGTTCACCAACAAGGTTAAAAATGAAGAATATGCTGAAGCCAGATTTGTTGTTCTACTTTATCACATTTCTCTTAGTGACAACAACAATGTTGGTCGGTAGTTCTGCAGAGAATAATAATTGACAAAAGAATTATTGCTCATGAAGTATTGAACGCCTTTTTTGATCTCATGAAGAGATCAACCAACTCCTTGAATTGTTGAAGGCTGCTCACTTTTTGTCATTTGTGACACAAGGTGTGTGTAATAAATCCTAAAAGTGTTCATTTTGGAGCACTCAAGTTATAACAAACACCTTCAGTGCCCCCTGCTTTACAAATATTTCATAATGTGCTAAATGGCTCACTGTGTACGTATTTAGTCCTTTTTTAAAAAAAGATCCAGCTCCTGTCTCGCTGCACAGCAAACACACGCTTGCTCATGCACTCGTCTTTCTCTCCTCAGTTGTGTTAATTGGAGACTCGGGCGTAGGGAAGAGCAACCTGCTCTCTCGATTCACACGGAACGAGTTCAACCTTGAAAGCAAAAGCACCATCGGGGTGGAGTTTGCCACTCGCAGCATCCAGGTGGACGGCAAGACGATAAAGGCTCAGATCTGGGACACAGCTGGACAGGAACGCTACAGAGCCATCACTTCAGCGTAAGTTCATCCTTGTGTTGAGCTCATAAATCTCCCTGTCATGTGACACCTGCAGAGGGTCACATGACATGTGTCCAAGAAACGGTTCCAATTTTGAGTGTTTTTGACAACAATTATCAAGCTAGTTGGTGCTTTTTGTTAAGTTAGCTGCATCAGGTGGTTGACCGAGAAAGTGGCTGCACTTAAAATGTTTTATAAACTACAAAGATTTAAAGAAAAAAAAGATTAAAGTTAAAGGGGACCAAATGTAGGATATATAATTTTTTGTGGTTTATCTGTGGACTATCCAGACCATTTTCAGTCAATTTTATACACAAAATAATGCTTGGATAATAAAATATCCCCTTTCTAATTCTGCCAAATTTCACTTCCGTTCTAAACGACCGGTTTATGAATAATGAGGTCTGAAAGCCACGCCCTACAAAGACCTATTTACATTAACTACGCCCTCTGTAACAGCCAGTATCTCTAATATGTTGTTATTTTAAAATTAGCTCTTTTTTATTACTCATTTGACTTACTGTTAGTGCTAGTAGCTTAAGATAACTTACCAAAAGCCCTCTGCGCGCGCCGCCATTTGCAGCTCCTTTTTTTAGCATTAGCCTCGAATAGCTTTTCCTCCTCCGAGCGGGCGGTGTTAGCTCCGCTCGTTGCATGCGGCGCTTTTGGGAGCGTGCTTCAGTCCACACACACAAAGTTCACAGAATGTCTCGCTCCAGTTAATTTATCCGCATGAGGCAACCTTTGACCGGACCCCCGGACCTCAAAAGTCAGTAGCTCCCAACAACTCCCGCACGCAAATGGTGTCTTCGCCGGCGGTCTGCAAAACAAAAGGCTTAAAAAAAAAAAAAAAAAAGAGATGCCGCGACCGGGAGGCGAACCCGTGTCCTTCGGATTACGAGTCCGGTTCACTACCTCTGGGCCAACCGGGTAGTTATGCAAAAAGCAGTCTTTCATCGTATAAGAAATAATCACAACCACCTACATTTAGAACGCTGAAGTTTTGATTAGATTTTGATGAAGTGAAAGGTATTCTTAAAATAAATAAGTTGCTAATCTGAAAATATATCGATCAGTGGTGCTTGATGGTACAGACTGTCGCCCCGCGAGAGTCACACACTGTGTGTGTGTTCATTCATTCTGCCGGCTGCGCGTTGGGAGCGATATTACACTAAAAATTGAACTAAAACGTAAAAATAACAATTATAAAGTATTATTATGTCGATGTATATATCTAGTCTCACCCCGATTTCTCCGAAACAAAAGGCTTTAAAAAAAAGGGGGGGAAAAAAAGATGCCGTAAACAAGATGCGATCTCCGCTCTCCTGCGTGGCGCTTAAGTGTCATAACCGCTCAACCAAACTGACAGTTGTGAAAAAGTAGTCCTTCATCATATAAGAAACAAGTCCAAACCGCGAGAGTGTGTGTGCACAGTTTCAACGAGACAGAGTTCATTCAAACAAGGTAATAAAACATTCTGGTTTTACTCGAGATGTGCTGCATGGCTGGAGCAGGGCAAACCCCTAGCCCCCCGGGGGCTAAATAAATGAATAAATGACCGCCAGGTCAGCTCCTAAACCGCTAGGCAACCGTGACATCTTTTATACTCAAGTGGGTGGAGCATCACCAGGGGTTGCTAGGTGAGGGGCTGGACTCAGGTTTGAGGTGATTGGCTACGGTTTGTGACGTCACAAACCGCAGGAAGTGTGAAACGGAGCGTTTTTAATCACAGACAAATAAATCTACTTAGAGTAAATAAACCACTGGGTGCATTTTTTTGGCACAAGGACTGTTTTTTTATGAAGTAAATACCCAAAGTTTAGTAAAAAAACATTAAAAAGTGAATTTTGCATGTGTGGTCCCCTTTAAAGTAATTCAGACAGCTCCTTGGAGCAGGTTTTTGTATGTATTTGCAAGTATTTGTTCACGTCGCTTGATCTTCAGACACAGCTGGGGTGAAGAGTCAGAGTTAAAATATAATTTAAAATTTTATGCATCTGCACACAATCTTTGTAATGAGGTCCTCCTATATGTATAAATAAAAACTGAACCAACAACAAATGACTTATTAGACAGATTATCTCTGTAATAAAAATGGCCAAAGTGTAGAAGCAGAATTTACAAACAGGAGGCTAAGTATTAGTAGAGCGCTGCTAATTAAATGCATTGTTTAAAACCAAATAGCTGAAAGCAGAAGTTCTTGCTGTTTTGCTGGTTTGGAGCATTCAGGTGTTGTTAAAGGTCCACTGACATGATGTTTGAACTATGCATACAATGCTGCAATGATAACGCATATTCATTCTCTGCCAGATCGCCTTTTTTGTTTTTGTTTGTATAACTTGAAAAATGCCGTTACGTTGTGTCGCATTTGGGTGTTCTAATATCATCAGTGAACAAGTGAGCCTTTTCACTTTCCCAAAAGATGAAATACTTCGTCAAGAATGGAATAAATAAAGCTGCCCCCCCCTCGGAGCTCCCTCGCTTCCTGAAAAGGTAAAACTCAAGTAAATACAAGTGCAGACCAAAATTAGAACCTGCTGTTTCTTGTTCATCTAACTTTCTGCTTCCCAAACTGAAGACAAATCGCTCAAATCTTCACTTAGATTGCTAAATTTGTCGTTTTATTTATTGTCCGCCATGAATATGTAAACGGGGCGTTCTAAAGACGTTCTCCCTTTTCGTCACAGATGTTGCATTCGCGTGTAGTCGGATGTCCCGTGAAGAAACACGGTTTTTAATTTTAAACTCACTTTGAAAGGAATTTTCATTAATATATCAATTTGTTTGATAAAACGAACATAGTTGAATGATACAAGATATTTATGTTGTGTCACTAGGTACAGTATATGCAAAGATAAAAGATGATGTCACAGACACTTTAATACAATGGTATGAAAGAAATGCATGAAAAACTATTCCAGAAAAGCAATTGTTACTCTCCACAAAGCTGGTTAGGGTTATTATACTTTAAAACTTTTACTTTACAGTGAATAAGATTATTCACACTCGGAAGACAATCTGTGAAGCTTTCTAAGTTTAGATGTGTCGTAACCTCTAGATCAGAGCTCACAATGCTCAGAGAATATTGAAAAAAAAAAAACTTGGCTACATGCAGACTCCACAGTTAGCATGGTAAATGTCCAAAATAACAGCATAATTTGTAAAATACTAAACAAATAGACCTTGTCTGGAGGAGTTTTCTCTTTTAAAAACAAACACACACAAAAAAAACCTGAAAAATCCCATTTTAAAGAATGTTTGAATATGAGCTTAGTGGTGAGGACTGGTAATGCAGAATCTGAGAACGTGAAATCTAAAGTGTAGTGGAACACCTTGGTCTCTGAAACTCTCAGTGAAACACCTTTTCTCTGAAACCTTCTAGAAAAGACAGTGGACACTATTTATTCCATTAATTTGAATCAAAGACACAAATTAAATCACCAAGACTCTTTAATTTTTTCTAATTCAAATATATCAACAGAATAACCTTCTGTCATTTTATGATCACTGGCCCTCATGCACGAACATGTTCATATTTTTATCCTAAATTTCTCCTACTTTTGTTCGTACGAAGCGTTCGTACGAACATGCCACGTCAGATTCAACAAACTCTTCTATCCTCAGGAAAAGTGTGTAAATGGCTGCGCAAATATGATGAATCCCACCTGTTCTATTCACCTGCGCGTGCTCGCGGAGAGGTCAGAGCCATATAAAGTGAGAGTTCCGACTCTCTTTGATCTCGCCGACAGGCGGTCAATCGTTCCAAACAACGGCTATCGAAACCTGGTGGAGCTGCGCCCTCTGGCGGCGACGGAGCGCTACTGCAGGCAGCTTCAGACTGTAACCAGAGCATGGAACAAATCGCCCCCTCCATGACCCACGTGACTTCCGCATTCCATTCTTACAATGGAACTCTATGGGAGTGTCGCAACTCTCACTTTATATGGCTCTGGGAGAGGTTATTTACATAATTCCCACCCCTCAAAACTCCATATAAGGCTACGTTTCCTGCCTCAGAGGCAAAACGTGTTCGTTCATAAAATGACAGCGAAAAGTACAAAGAAGAACTCTACCGGTGCGGAGATTGAAGTTCTGCTCTCTGAGATCAAGAAAAGAAAATCTGTCCTTATTAGCAGCGTCACTCATGGGAGTAAATGACCAACTAAAGCCAAAGAATGTTTGTTTATAAGAAATGTGGACCTTAAAATATACACGTGTCCTGGTGGCCCACTGGGTAAAGCATTGCACTGCTTATCGAGACCTCGTGGGTTCGAGTCCCACGAGGTATGACTTTTTTTTTTCCTTCTTTCTTTAGATTATTTATTCATTCCAGATTAAAAAGACTTTATGCTTCATTTCTTGTTGTATTGTAAATAGTTTTCTTGTGTTTTTTAAATCTGGAATGAATTAAAAGGAGAAAAAAAAAACGTTGTCCCATGTGGGACTCGAACCCATAAGGTTCAGAACTGCGACGCAACGCTCTACTCATTGAGCTATCTGACAGCTATGACTGCGACAGGAGGAGGTCAATGTAAAGTCTGCGTTACCGAAGTCTGCGTTACCGAGACAAATTAAACTTAAATTAATTCATAATTTAAGTTGGTTTCAGTTTGAGATCTTCATATTGATATTGTAGTGTTAGAAAACGGCATTGATAACAAATTGATTTTAATTTAAATACTTTAATCCGTTAGTCATTATTACATTTAAAATTATAATTCGACTTCAAACAGAACCTATTGTCAAGAACAATTGTGGTGCGTGACTTTTTTAAACTCTAAATATTTTCTAACTAACGAAATATGAAGTTATTAGTGGAGAAATTCCGTCTGGATGACAGCAGACTGACGCTCCTAAAATATACGACAGGTCCGGACCACTCGTAAATTTTGTTCGTATCTGAAAAAAATCGTAGGATACGAAAACATTGTTGAATGCCACAAATGATCCTAAATCACTCGTACGCACAGTTTAAGAACAAATCTGTGCGTACGAACGGTTCGTGCATGAGGGCCACTGTCATTATACTGTACTTAGATGTTATTATGAAGCTCACATGCAAAGCATAACACCCTTAGAGGTGTACCCAGGTGAAAAGGTCAAATCTCAGTTATCTGTTGTTCCTAAAATACACATCGAGTAGTAGAAGTTATGGACGCATGATTTCAGCTGTTTGATGTCAAATTATAGGAAAATCTGATCAATCAATCAATGTACATGTTATGATGTTAAATTAATGATTTGTTAAATAAATGATTCCATCTCCTAGCGGGTCAACTATAATTAACGTTTCATGTGATTTACCTCTTATCTGATCGCACAATTTATTGTTTAATCCTGAAAAAGAAGAGAACCCGTGAATAATTAAGTACCGGTAAGTTGGTAACAGGTAACTCTGTCTACATTCTTACATTCTAGTAGCACCCTCTGTGTCTACTACATAATTATCTAAGGTGTTCCACTACAAAAGTAAAACTAAAAACGTTAATAAAATGTATAAAATCTAGCATACTGGCAATACAAACAGACGTGCACACAGACGAAGAAAAAGCTAAAGCAAATGAAAGAAATGGAACATTGTGGGGGGAAACGGGGCTGTGCAGCAGAGAGGGGTGATTACTGGATTGATGAGTACGGTAGATGGAATGCAGGTGTGTAGGTGCTGACGGGATTAGGGGAGCGGAGGGAAACAATGATTGGAAATTAAATAACCCTAGAATTAGCAACAAAAATAAAAACCGGGGATCCCAGGCCAGAAAATCCCAAATCCCAGGTGAGTTCTGGGTCTGCCTCCTCTCAGTGGATTGAACTAATGAACCCAGAGAGCTTCCAGAGGGAAGTATCTAAGACACCAGCTTCTTGAGTCACCTCAGCAGTTTCCTTTTGATAAGAGCGGTGGTTCTACTCGCAGCTCCTCCCTTTATCTCTAAAGCTAAATCTGCAGCCACTTTGTGTAGAAGCTCAATTCATCTGCTTGTACCCAGTATCTCATTTTCCATCATGACTTATATTTTATAACCATAGGTCAGGGTTGGCGAGATGATGGACCAGTAAATTTAGCTCAGCTCCTTCTTCATCACAACAGACTGGAACAACACCCTCATTACTGCTTATGGGGTTCCCGATTCATCACCTGTAAAAATTAACAATGAAACGCCAAAGATACTTGATTTGCTCCCGTTGAACCGACAGGCTCCAAAAATACAACACGGCAACACCCAAGAAGAAAAAGAAGTACATTTTGACTTTAAATGTGAACAACTGGAAAAATCTGAGATGTGTTGCTCATCTTCATTATTATCAGTGGTTGCAATGGTTCAGAGTCTGGACCTTAACTCAACAGAGAGGCTGTGGTGGGATCATGAGAGTTGAAAATAAACAATTATACGAACAGATAAAGAGTGGGCCAGAATTTTTCTATAACCCTGAGAGACTGTTAGGGTCAACCAGAAGGTCATTACATCAAATTATTGGTCTGCACTGTGCTTGAGATTTTGTTAAATACGTAACAGTGCGGGTGCCTTTGCACTTGTTACAGATACTACAGAGGAGCAGTGGGGGCGCTGTTAGTGTACGACATAGCCAAACACCTGACCTACGAGAACGTGGAGCGCTGGCTGAAAGAGCTGAGGGACCACGCTGACAATAACATCGTCATCATGCTGGTCGGCAACAAAAGTGACCTGCGTCACCTCAGGGCCGTGCCTACGGATGAAGCCCGGGCCTTCGCAGGTACTGAGACCTACAAAAAAAAACCACACACACCCAAGTTCTGATGGTGGAGTCATTTGGTGGCTCAGTTATGAGCATCTCTACTTCAAGTAAATAGTTTAATTTTCTGCAGTTATTATTTAAATCAAATTGGCACAGTATCAACCTTTACTCAGATGGTGTACATGGCTTAACTGAGCACAGTCGAGCTTGAACACGTGATGCATTTGATTGTAATTAAATTTAGATTTTTTTAAAACACACCTTTAGCAGTAGAGTGCTTATCATTTTTTAGATCTTTTTTTGCGTTTATGCAACGTTTGGTTGTTGTTTCACAAGCAAGCTAACTCTGGTCTCCACTCTGTATGTAGATGGGCTATCTGAGTGTATGTTTAAAAATGTTTTGCTTGTGTTCATCCACAGAGAAGAACAATCTGTCATTTATAGAAACTTCAGCCTTGGACTCAACAAACGTGGAAGAGGCCTTCAAAAATATCCTTACAGGTACGGCTGTGAACAGAGACCACGGCTTACACACAACTAGAGTAGTAGTAAAAGAAAACTACATGCTAGGGCTGGACGATATGGCCAAAACTTTTATCAAGATATATTTCTTAATTTTGGTCGATAGCGATATAATTCGATATCGATATAAACAATATAAAAGCCTCAGAAAAACTACAAACTATACAAATAAATTAACGTTCACCTTTTATTTGTATTTAGCCTTAAAAAAAAAAAAGAAATCCCCATCAAATAAACATAACATTTTCAACTTTGTCAATATTAATGGTTGTAACCTGAACAGAAAAAGAAAAGCCGTCAGTGAAACGCTGTAATCCTATTGAAATATCGAAAATATGCTTAAAACTCATATCATCGTTATTGAATTAAAGTATATCATGATATATATCAATATCAAATTATTGTCCAGCACTACTACATGCGTGTTCTAAAAATTAACCAACAAAAAGTGGAAAGAGTTTAGGGAAACAGAGCATTCTCTGCTTCACAAAGAGAAACGGCTGCCATGGTTACAGACCTGCACTCCGCGAGGTGAGGAGCTCTTTATTTCTGTCTCTGTGGAGCAGACTTGACTGGTTGTGAAGGAATTGTCGCGAACACACAGCTACAATGAGTTTCTCTTCCATATTCCATGACTCCGCGGGTTTTTTCTGTGTTCCACAAACAATACGTCACATGCGCAATGGTTTCCGCGTCACTGGTTTCCGCGTCACATAGGGACTCTCCCCCTGACCCCCTCTCTTCTCCCCCGACTCTCCCTGATTGGTTGACACACCAACCAATCGGGTAGAGTTTGAGCGGCGTTTGAAAGTTGAACGGCGAAATCTTCAGCATGTTGGAGGCGTGCTTTGGAGGTTGACGCGGGTTCACGTGCACGGAAATCGCTCTCCAGCACGCTCAACACGCACGCGACGTGACGCAAGACGCCAGGAGGCTGCTGGAGGTGCGTCCACCATTGACTTTGCATGTAAACTGGACGTTCCTGCAGTAGAAAACGCATTCGGTCTGGATTCACCATAAGTAGGGAGGCCCAGACTTCCCTCTCCCCAGCCACTTGGAGCAGCTCCTCTGGGGGAATCCCAAGGCGTTCCCAGGCCAGCCGAGAAACATAGTCCCTCCAGCGTGTCCTGGGTCTTCCTCTGGGTCTCCTCCCGGTGGGACATGCCCGGAACACCTCACCAGGGAGGCGTCCAGGAGGCATCCTAACCAGATGCCCGAGCCACCTCAACTGGCTCCTCTCGATGTGGAGAAGCAGCGGCTCTACTCCGAGTCCCTCCCGGATGACTGAGCTTCTCACCCTATCTCTAAGGGAGAGTCCAGACACCCTGCGGAGAAAACTCATTTCAGCCGCTTGTATCCGAGATCTTGTTCTTTCGGTCATAACCCAAAGCTCATGACCATAGATGAGGGTGGGAACGTAGATCGATCGGTAAATTGAGAGCTTTGCCTTTTGACTCAGCTCTCTCTTCACCACGACAGACCGGTACAGCGCCCGCTTCACTGCGGACGCTGCACCTATCCGCCTATCGATCTCACGCTCCAGTTTTCCCTCATTCGTGAACAAGATCCCGAGATACTTAAACTCCTCCACTTGGGGCAGGACCTCCTCCCCGACCCGGAGAGGGTCTTATTAATCTTATTAACTTGTTTTTTTTAATCTCTTTTGTTTTTTATTTCCAGTCTGTGACAAAGGTAAATCCACCTGCAGCTAAGTGATGACTGAACTGAACTCTGAACTGTTCCAACACCTGCACCAAGAAGAAGTTGTGAGTACAGTAATGAGGACAAATACAGCCACACTGCTGCTACTGAACAAAAACTTGATTAGTTAGATTGTAAACAGTCTGTTGCTGCTTATTGTTCTGGTTCTGACTGTTATTGCATTTATTAAGATTTTTATTATTGTTCATATAGTTTATTTATTGTAGAGTGCTGTTTATTTAAAATATCATCCAAATGGGTCACTTTTATTTATTACTACAATACAATACAAACATATTTTTGGCATATTTTCAAAATAAACATTTTGTAAGTCTTTATTTTGTAAAAAAAAAAAAATTGTACCGAAAATAAACCGAACAGAGCTCTCCTTGTAGTTGAACCGAACCGAAATGTTATTTTAGCGTACCGTTACACCCCTAGCAAGTATGTTGCACCTCGTTCCCTTACTTCAGGGAACATGAGTTATGGTGCATAACTTTCAGTTTCTCAGGCAGTATGTGTGTGTTCTGGATAGACAGTGTCTCCTGCAGTGGACAACATGTTTGCTGGGTGTGGGAGAAGATTGAACATAACTATGAGTATGCAAGATCTGACAGCAAAGGATAAGACTTGTGTTGGTTCCACCACCACCTGCAGGGTCCTCAGCTCAGACAGAACGGCTGGTGGAATGTCCTGTCCATCTGCAGCCCTCTCTTCATGGACATGGAGCTGTGACATTATGTTCTGTGTCTCTTCCTCAGCAAAATCTCCTCCAGTGGAGACTTTCTGGACAGACTGCAGGGAGTTGGTTCCTAAACAAACAACAGGTTCATCAGTATTATAAGTAAAAAGATGTTATGAAATCATTTTTAAGATTGAGAATGTACATAATTTCATCACACTTACACTGCTCCTTCATTCTCAAGCCTTTCTTCAGACTGCATGGTGACCCCATCATCGCCACAGTCTTCCTGTGTTGTCCACAAAGAACATTACTAGCATTTAGAGTTCAGAGTTTAATAGCAGAAAGGACAGTTGTGCATGAATGACATTTCACTTGCTCAATCATCTCTGGCTCTGCTCCCAGACACATCCATCTTCCGTTTAAAGAGCAGAGCAGTGCTTCTCCACCTTATAACAAGGTAGGATTAACTTATTTGACAAGTGGTCCATGGCAGGTGGTGTGTACTTGTGTTGATGGTTTTCACCATGTCCCTGCAAACATATAAACAACCATGTCACGTTAGCTTACCATGAAAAATTATTAGCTTTTTTGTTATTGTCTAACCTAAATGTTGGTGATTCCACATCTGAAAAGGGGATGCAACTTTTTACAACATATTCTGTAACTGTTCTGTGGTCTCTATTCATTCAGTTACACTGACGTATTTACATTGGACGCTGTGGAGCCAAGCTAACAGTATTAGCCATTGATTTCAGTTCGTTTATCAAAGAAAAAATATGAGCTAACGTTAGCATCGTGTTTGCATTTGAGCTGACCTACCGCTTTAAATCGAGTATAACTTGTTAGCTACCTTAATGTTGGTATGAGACGTAGTGTATAGTTTTATTTACCTGATAGAGACGGACGACTCTTACTTCTGAGGACCCTGTCCGGATGAGGAGGCGAAAATAATCCGTTGAAGCGCGTCAAAGATGAGCCACTTTGTTACTTCACCCGCCTTTGCACGATATAAAATCATTGCAATTGCTACACTGAGCTGACTGGTCTTTTTATTAAAGTTAAGCCATGCTTTCCACCGCAGCTACAAAAACAATTCTGGTGGATTCTTCTTCATGGTTTTTTTCTTCTTCTTCTTCTTCAGTTTATTTATTGGCGGATTGCAAGCAACTGATAGGTGCATATTGCCACCTATTGAGCATGAGTGTGCGCAGAGGCGGCTCCAGGGGGGAGCTAGGGTATGCTATAGCCCCCCCGGAAAAGTCACAGCACCCCCTTAGCACCCCCTAGAAAATATCAGATTATTTTCTTTTTCATCTGAGTTAATATTCTTTAACATGTGGTTAATGTGATATTTTCCTCGCAAAACACAACTAATAAATAAATAAAAATCAGTGATTATATCGAGTTAAAAAACAACAACAATCTGATCCACCAGCTGAAGCCCACAAAGATGAGTGATGCTCTCAACACTGACCTAGTAAGGAGCAGAAACTGGTGACATGATGCCTCTGGTTATGCCATTTTTAGCTAATACAACTTGATAAATCATTTCCTGGCTTGCAGTGATAATAAATGACTTATCTGGTCACATTAAATAACTACTTTTAACCAAAATCCAAAATAAACTTTATTAAAATAGCCCCACTGCATCTAAATTCATGCGCGTATAAAACTGAAATAATTCCTGCTCAAAGAGTTCATTTTGCCTTAGACAAGAGAATTAAGCCTTGACTGATTTATTATTATTGCTTGTTTGTTATTGTTGTTGATTTTTAGTTTGATTATTTTTGTAATAAAACTTAAAAGACAACTTTATTCGGATGATTATTCATTTGTTCTGGTATAGAACTCCCTGTAATAACATATTCACCCTTTACTAATCAGAATCAGTCACTGAAGTACTTTGTAGAATATATTGATTAAGTTGTTGTTGGTCAGTAAACTGACCAGTGGGTGCCAAACTTTAATGAATGAAAAATAAATAAAACAAATGTAGTGGGGCTGAGATGGAAAAGGTGTCACCCTTCTTCCTCCATCTCACCCTTCGTTATGGCTACAAGCTTCTACCCCGAGGTTGTTAGACTCATGAACCCCTAGTCTGAATTATCACTGTGAAAACAAATCACTGTAATACCATTTGGTTATGTGCTGCTGATCTCATGCTGCTGATCTATTTCATGTTGCTGTGTTCACTCGTCCTCATCTGCTCACACAGACTCATGTTCGTGCTGCTATTGTTTGGCGCATTGTTTCGTACTAGTAGTGCTTAGTGTATTTTTAGTTTAGTGTATTTCTTATTTCATGTCTCGGATCTTTTTTACTGTTTTTCTTTACAATTTGTATTTTTGTTGGATGTAACTGGGACCCTGTCCATAGTTTCGTTCCACCTTATGTACCACATGTGATGTGAATGACACACATTGACCTTGAGAACTGAAAGAACAAATTATGCTTCATAGCATCCTCAGTAAAATGCTTAGCTCCCCCTTAGCACCTGCAGAAAAATATCTCTGGAGCCGCCACTGAGTGTGCGGCTCATAGCCTCTGGATGTGTCTATCTCTGCTGTTGATCAAGGATGCCGAAATTGCATTTAATTGGATTTATGATAACAGGTTTCCTGTTTGGAATAGTCTAGATCCTGTTTATCAACATACAAAGAAGACAGTCACAGCTAATTTGGACCTCTTCAGCTGCTGTCTATGTGAAGGCTTGTTCATGTTTTGAGGAATTAAAAAAGCTGATTTACAAGCGAAACCGTAAGTTGGAAATCATCTGAATCACAGGCCACCTGCAGCTTTGGGACTCTTCAACATGAACATGACCTTGAAGAGGCTTGTAAGCACAGACCAGAAGAATGCACCCTAATCTGGTCATTTCGGACCTTGGAAGTATCAGTACAGACTCAAGGCTGACGGAAAATAGTCTACTTGAATAAATCAACAATTATGGTTATCTGAATTAACCTCCCAGCTAGCCTTGAACAGGCGGACTTATCAATTTATCCTGGGAAATATGTAAACTAAGGAAAAGGTTTGTCTATAGAGACCCCTCTCCCCTTCTATGAAGGCTTGTCAGAACTGTGCCAGCTGACCATCATCTTATCAGAACAATGGACTATCTGTTAGTGCTTCATGGACTGCCTCATCGTAAATGCATATGTAATGTGTTCATAAATGTGTTTGGCTGGCAGCGTTTTTTATGTTTTAAATCCTGTCCTTTTAGGACAAGGTGTGAAGAGATATTTTTTGTAATGCCACTACCCCTTTTCCCATGGCTTCGTCTCTTTTTCTATCTAAAAAAATGTATTCTGAAAATGATAAGAAGGCCCTGCTTATAGCAGCAGCTTCATGCACTCCGTCCATCTTTTGGACGACTGTATGTACATGTTCTCATTTCTCGGTGCAATAATAATAAAGCTTATTCTGATTCTGATTGCTGTGTTTCAAGCCAACCTCCTGTTGGAATCTCAGAAGCAGACTTATAACTGGTAAAGAAACTCATCCAAATGAAATGATTTAACCTTCTTTTGTTATCTACCTGGATGATTGAGCCTACAACCGCCTAATGATAAGGCTTCAAACAATTGAATACACACACCCACCCACACACACACACACACACACACACACACACACACACACACACACACACACACACACACACACACACACACACACACACACACATAGATGCCTACTCCCGGAGCAGATTGACAACAAAGACTGAACAATTTGAAGAAGAAAAGAAACAACAAGGAGTTATCAAAGTTAAAGCAAAAAAAAAGAAAGTTTGATCTTGACCTTAACTATCTCTGCAGACAGTTTCATATCATTTCATTCCAGATACAGAGAAAAACAATCAACAGAGAGCTCAGAAAGCATCATACCTATTTTAAACATCCAATCTGCTCAGTGGGTGAGCTCCTTCTGCATGTCATTCTTTTCATTTCCTCTTGAATATCCACACATGATTGGGCAGCTCTGTGCGCGAGATGACACCGGTGCGGATTAATGGGCCTGGAGATTTACTCTGGCACGATCTGAGCTGTTTTCGCTTTAAGCTCCAATCAAATAGGGAAATGGGAAATTATAGTTGTGTGAAAATAAAACGAATTTCCAACTGACCATCTCAGCGAGAACTGCCCTTCAGTATAAGCATGGACAGGCTGCTATAGGGAGTCATGCACGTTCAGCCCATCACATGAAGGCAATGAGAAAATGAAACAAAGTGGGAAATCAGTCACTGTGTACACACACACAAGCTGACAAATAAATGTATATAGGAATTGTTGTGAAGAGGTATTTGATTTGTGCTGCTTTTCACAATAAACAGAGTGAAAACAAAGCCATGTAAGTCCATGAGACACTTGTGTTTGGAGTTCTGGTCTGCATGCCAGAAGTGTCAAACTGCCTGCTGTTTGAGAGGACAGGTGTATTTCAGATCCTTTTAATAAAAGCAGCCTGTAAATCCTCTTTTGCTTTATTCTCCGTGCATCAAAACCCTCTTATTGTGGCTTAGTGAGAGGACAGCAGGCCCACTGATTACTTTTAGATCTTTCCATGAAAATTGAATCATACAATTTGACGCAATCTCACAACATGTCAGGCAGGACATAAGGTCTGATAGTGTTCTCTCTATACCACATAGTTTCAACATTGTACTGTATACAGTAAAGGTCAAAATTTTTGTCTGTGCAAACAGATCTCACTTGTAAATGAGTCTTCAAGGCTCATTGTGATTTATCTGTATAAATTAACGTTGAATGGATAAAACATTTGATCAGCAGGATCAGTCTCAAAATGGAACTGCTGAGCCTATTGGTACTGATATATTGATGTCAGGAAATAAATACATTGCCTGTGTCTGTGTGCATTCAAGGGTTACCACAGTATTTCATAAATCACAAGACAACATTTCTTCAAACTTTCAAAAAGTAATACTTGGAAATACATCTATCATGATTGCGGTGTGGTTTGAACCCAAAATGCAGACAGGTGTGGAGAACTCAAAGGATTAGGTAAGAATAATATTTATTAACAAGAAAAAGAAGACTGACATGGAAGCAAAACTTACGTACATACAAACTCGGAGACACAGAGGAAGACAGAACATGATGCCTAGACAGGACAATCCACGGACGAATGAGAATGGGCTGTACTGAAATCCGCTCATTCTCAATCAGTTCATCTGGACAGTTTCTTTTTAGTAGAAACGTTTCACCCTCACTCCAGAGGGCTTCGTCAGTCAGAGCAGTCCAAAGCAAACTGAAGCTACCCCACCAAGTAAACAACTTAAGTGGACCAACCAGTTTGCTGTAGCCAAGATGGTTTCTGGGGGCTTGTCCCTCGTCGACTCCTCCCAGGCAGGCAGACATGTCCAAAGTGGTTCAAGACCAGAAAGTTCATTCTCAATAGTCCAGGTATCAAATCCGCTCATTCTCAATCAGTTCATCTGGACAGTTTCTTTTTAGTAGAAACGTTTCACCCTCACTCCAGAGGGCTTCGTCAGTCAGAGCAGTCCAAAGCAAACTGAAGCTACCCCACCAAGTAAACAACTTAAGTGGACCAACCAGTTTGCTGTAGCCAAGATGGTTTCTGGGGGCTTGTCCCTCGTCGACTCCTCCCAGGCAGGCAGACATGTCCAAAGTGGTTCAAGACAAGAAAGTTCATTCTCAATAGTCCAGGTATCAAATCCGCTCATTCTCAATCAGTTCATCTGGACAGTTTCTTTTTAGTAGAAACGTTTCACCCTCACTCCAGAGGGCTTCGTCAGTCAGAGCAGTCCAAAGCAAACTGAAGCTACCCCACCAAGTAAACAACTTAAGTGGACCAACCAGTTTGCTGTAGCCAAGATGGTTTCTGGGGGCTTGTCCCTCGTCGACTCCTCCCAGGCAGGCAGACATGTCCAAAGTGGTTCAAGACAAGAAAGTTCATTCTCAATAGTCCAGGTATCAAATCCGCTCATTCTCAATCAGTTCATCTGGACAGTTTCTTTTTAGTAGAAACGTTTCACCCTCACTCCAGAGGGCTTCGTCAGTCAGAGCAGTCCAAAGCAAACTGAAGCTACCCCACCAAGTAAACAACTGCTTGAACCACTTTGGACATGTCTGCCTGCCTGGGAGGAGTCGACGAGGGACAAGCCCCCAGAAACCATCTTGGCTACAGCAAACTGGTTGGTCCACTTAAGTTGTTTACTTGGTGGGGTAGCTTCAGTTTGCTTTGGACTGCTCTGACTGACGAAGCCCTCTGGAGTGAGGGTGAAACGTTTCTACTAAAAAGAAACTGTCCAGATGAACTGATTGAGAATGAGCGGATTTGATACCTGGACTATTGAGAATGAACTTTCTGGTCTTGAACCACTTTGGACATGTCTGCCTGCCTGGGAGGAGTCGACGAGGGACAAGCCCCCAGAAACCATCTTGGCTACAGCAAACTGGTTGGTCCACTTAAGTTGTTTACTTGGTGGGGTAGCTTCAGTTTGCTTTGGACTGCTCTGACTGACGAAGCCCTCTGGAGTGAGGGTGAAACGTTTCTACTAAAAAGAAACTGTCCAGATGAACTGATTGAGAATGAGCGGATTTGATACCTGGACTATTGAGAATGAACTTTCTTGTCTTGAACCACTTTGGACATGTCTGCCTGCCTGGGAGGAGTCGACGAGGGACAAGCCCCCAGAAACCATCTTGGCTACAGCAAACTGGTTGGTCCACTTAAGTTGTTTACTTGGTGGGGTAGCTTCAGTTTGCTTTGGACTGCTCTGACTGACGAAGCCCTCTGGAGTGAGGGTGAAACGTTTCTACTAAAAAGAAACTGTCCAGATGAACTGATTGAGAATGAGCGGATTTGATACCTGGACTATTGAGAATGAACTTTCTTGTCTTGAACCACTTTGGACATGTCTGCCTGCCTGGGAGGAGTCGACGAGGGACAAGCCCCCAGAAACCATCTTGGCTACAGCAAACTGGTTGGTCCACTTAAGTTGTTTACTTGGTGGGGTAGCTTCAGTTTGCTTTGGACTGCTCTGACTGACGAAGCCCTCTGGAGTGAGGGTGAAACGTTTCTACTAAAAAGAAACTGTCCAGATGAACTGATTGAGAATGAGCGGATTTGATACCTGGACTATTGAGAATGAACTTTCTTGTCTTGAACCACTTTGGACATGTCTGCCTGCCTGGGAGGAGTCGACGAGGGACAAGCCCCCAGAAACCATCTTGGCTACAGCAAACTGGTTGGTCCACTTAAGTTGTTTACTTGGTGGGGTAGCTTCAGTTTGCTTTGGACTGCTCTGACTGACGAAGCCCTCTGGAGTGAGGGTGAAACGTTTCTACTAAAAAGAAACTGTCCAGATGAACTGATTGAGAATGAGCGGATTTGATACCTGGACTATTGAGAATGAACTTTCTTGCTGTACTGAAATGTAATTTTGTTGTGCTTCGGTGCAATGACACAAAGAAGCAAAATATATAGGAACACTAACGCTAAACCGTCAACAACACATGGGGTGACTGGGATAGAGGACAGGTGTGACAGGAGCTGGAAAATGTAGGGATCACAAAACACAAATACAGTCGTCCCTCACTATTTCGTGGATAGACTTTCGCAATCTTGCTCTTTTGTATTTTTTCAAAGTAAGATTGAATGTGAGAAAAAAATATACACAACACATGATTAGCAACTTTAATATTACTCATATGATTGGGACAGTACAGGATACTGTACAGTAAAAAGTTAACAAAAAAACTTTGGACAGGCACCACCATTTTGTAGTTTTCTCTCAATAAGCCTATAATGTATCGCCACTCATAAGGTCTATGATGGAGGATTTTTAAACACCTTCACCTTAAACATGAACCACACAAGAAGAGAGACAATAATTAATTTTCAGAGCAGCAGACTTTGAAAATGGGAGATCACCTCAAGACACTTTGAAACATGTTTCAAAACTGTTTGAGATCAAATCCGAATTGGAAAGTGCGTGCTGGGTTTTTATTCTCTCAAGAGTATGACAATGATGAGTAACAGGAAGACAGTTTCAGATAGCACATGGAAAACGTGGCAGTGTCAAAACAAACAATAACGTAATGTCAAAACCTTATCTGTGATTAAAACATGAGCTGGCCTAATTAGTGTTTTTGTTCTGTGTACAGGAAGCAACAAGTTGTGTTCTTCAGAGATGTTTTGTTTCATACAGAAAGACTTTTAGGAAAGCAAACTGGTTAATGATTCATCAGAATACATTAAAGTAATAAGTTTTAAATGATCAATGTTTGAATTCTCTAACATCTCCGTCCACTTTAGCATTTAAACTGGTTACAACTTAATCAGATGAACAGTTAAAAATAATGTTTGTAAGAGATGTGGGAAACGATCATTGAGGCGCACAGCAAAAATAAGTTCTTTATGAACTAAGGTCCTTTATGGACTTAAACCAAAAGAAAAACAACAAAAAATGAGAAAACGTTTTAGTTGGTTTGAAAATTACTTTGATCTTAAATGTAGCCTAGGAAAACTAAAACATCATTACAGCACCGGTTATTGTGAAATACTTTCAGCACTAGAATCACTCTGCTTTTTCTTTTTAGGCTAATTATCATACAAATCATGTCCCACTGACTCCAGCGGGGTATAATCCTCATCATTTGAAACGAAATGGGTTTGGTGTAGACTGATTAGAGTACCTGTAAAAAATTTCATCACCATATTTTTCAGACATGGTACTACACAAATAATAAGAAGGCAAAAATAGATCAGAATTGGTGTGCAGATTCTTAGGAGGAGGAGATGCCACCACTCCCTCCACCCTGAGGAAGTGTGCTAATGAGTTAGCACCTGTATTTACAGGAATCTTCAACTCTTCCCTGGAGTCATGTCATGTCCCAGCCTGTTTCAAGTCCTCCATCATCGTCCCTGTCCCCAAGAAGCCACGCATCACAGGACTGAACGACTACAGACCTGTGGCTCTCACATCTGTAGTCATGAAAACCTTTGAACGTCTGGTTTTATCCCACCTCAAGTCTATCAGCAATCCCCTCCTGGACCCTCTGCAGTTCGCCTACAGAGCTAACAGGTCTGTAGATGACGCCATAAACCTGGCCCTCCACTTCATCCTGCAGCATCTGGACTCCCCAGGAACCTATGCTAGGATCCTGTTTGTGGACTTCAGCTCTGCATTCAACACCATCCTTCCTGCTTTGCTCCAAGACAAGCTCTCTCTGCTCGGTGTACCTGACGCCACCTGCAGGTGGATCACTGACTTCCTGACAGACCGGAGTCAGCGCGTGCGGCTGGGGAAAGCTGTCTCGGACACTCAGACCATAAGCACAGGTTCACCACAAGGATGTGTTCTTTCCCCTCTGCTCTTCTCCCTGTACACCAACTGCTGCACCTCCAGCCATGACTCCGTAAAACTTATTAAGTTTGCGGACGACACCACCCTCATCGGGCTCATCTCGGATGATGATGAGTCTGCGTACAGGAGAGAGGTGGGCCGGCTGGTGACCTGGTGCAGCAACAACAACCTGGAGCTCAACGCCCAGAAGACAGTGGAGATGATTGTGGACTTCAGGAAAGACAGAGCCCCTCTGCCCCCCATCACCTTTAACAACACCCCCATCATCATTGGGGACTGCTACCGGTTCCTCGGCACCACCATCACCCAGGACCTCAAGTGGGAGCCAACCATCAGCTCCCTCATCAAAAAGGCTCAGCAGAGGATGTACTTCCTGCGACAGCTGAGGAAGGCCAAGCTGCCGGCCAAGCTGATGGTGCAGTTCTACACGGCCATCATCGAGTCCATCCTCAGCGCGTCCATCACAGTGTGGTACGCAGGGGCCACTGTCAGGGACAGACACAGACTGCAGCGCATTGTGCGCTCTGCTGAGAAGGTAATCGGCTGTAGTCTCCCATCTCTCCATGACCTGTACGTCTCCAGGACTGTGAGGCGAGCAGGTCGGATCACAGCTGACCCTTCTCACCCTGCATACGGTCTGTTCGAACCACTCCCCTCAGGCAGGAGGCTTCGGTCAATTGGGACCAGAACCTCCCGCCATAAAAACAGTTTCTTCCCCTCTGCTGTCAGACTCTTGAACACTCATAACCATGCTACCTCATAACTTGCCTTGGTCGCTGTATTTTGTATTTGTTCTTTGTATTTTGATTGGGAATCACTGTATCACTGTATTTTGATTGCACCACTCTAATTGCGCTGTTTCTTAGTAGTTTTTGTTCACTGAATATTGTATTGATTGTATTGATGTTTTATGGTTTATGTTTTTTGTGTCTTATGTTTTTATATTTTATGCACCGTTATGCCGAAGCAAATTCCTAGTCTGTGAATCCTGTTCATTGACAATGGCGATAATAAACTGAATCTGAATCTGAATCATAGTCCAGAGGTGAACCATGACCATGGGTCAGAGGGGTCTGTTCTTTTAGTCCCGCTATCATCATACTTTTTTGAGTTCGCTCAGATCGTGCAAAGCATCGTGGATGTCTCTTCTTGTTCCTGATGCATCTGGGATGTAGGTACTACATGATTCACCAATAATTTTACACACGCCTCCTCGTGATACAGTCAGGAGGTTTGAGAACGACTCAGTTTTGTAGGATCATCTCTCCCATTGCTTTCAGCTCTCACAGAGTTCCATTTTCTGATTTGTAGGTGTCGTTGATGAGGTGGGGGAGGACATACCTGTTGATTTCAACGTGAATTCATACTTAACTGACTCCTACGCATGGGAAGAGGCTTTGGAAGAACTTTTCCCCTCCATTCCAGATCCTGAATTCCCATGGGACGTCAGTGCTGGTGGTGAGCCCTCCCCATCTTGTTATCTCAGGCATTGGAGAGCATCTTGTCCTGTGGGCTGTGGGCGTCGGTGCCTTCCTCAGCACAAGTGAAGCAAACATGAGGGTGTTACCAGATTGTGTCTTTAAACACATACGGTGACACCCAGATGTAAAGGATTTTAGGAGGTCAATATTAATACTGACCTCTTTACCTTAAGTAATTTACTTATTCAGATTGAATAGTAATTTCGCAGATTCTTTTCTTTTTCCGTTTACCCAATATTTCTGTGATCTTTATGATGGATAAGTAAAACAGAAGCCATAGAGTGACAAGGGAAACGCTAACTTAGTTGGGTGTGCCAAAGACACTACCATTTATTTAGAATAAATCAACTAAATTAACACCATTACACTTGATTGACTTGATTTCACTTTCTTTCAATTTAATACGTCAGCACATTTAAATTGTAACAACAGACATAAATACAGGATGTCATTATACTTAGTCTGTGGCTCAGTCTTAGCTTAAAAATAGTTACCAGCTTAGAAATGGAGGTGGAGAAATTTAAGAAGGAGAGGTTAAAGGAGGAAGTTATTTATCTTGAGTGTAACCAGAAATGACACTTTCCATCCGACGTCTGCTAAACCCCAGGTACGTTTGTAAACAGCTCTTTACCTTTTGACGACAGCCTGGTAAGAGAAGACCTTGTAGCTTTTCAGATGCACGGGTTCCTTGCGGGGGCCAGTACATCTGAGCTGGTTATTACGTTTACCTTCCAACGTCTCCTGGTTTCGCGTTGGTCATCAGAAAATGCGTCAGCTCCTGGCCCCTGGCTCAAGATAACTTATTCCAGGAAGGAATAAACAAAGTTTTGAGCTTACGCTCGTTCGAAGTGGACTCATAACAACATGTTATTAGTCCTTAACTGAATGACTGTCCTTAGCGTTTGACTGAAGTTCATTCAGTTCTTTTGGGAAGACCTCATCCTGAGGCTTACACCAGCAGACTTCCTCGTTCCAGCAAAAGCTTAGAACTTAGTTGAAGATCTGAGAAAGAGAGGACTTGTCTCTTTCCCATTGGTCCAAAAAGAACCAGTCGAGCAGTTCACTTGTTATCACGATTCAAGGTGAAATTCAGAGCAGAGGGAAATTGTTTAGGAAAAGTATCTGAGTGAGAAGACTTTCAGACGCTAGTTAGAGTTTTAGCTGAAACTCAACAAAAACAACTTCTGTGTAAGTCAGTTTGACATTTTATCTGAACTTTGACACCTTTTCATTTGCAGAAATGACACATTAATGTTTCACATTTAAAGAATAACAGCATATAACATATATCATGAAAATGACAAAAGTTATTCTTTTGATTACATTAGAATAAAATCAAAGATAGAAATAGTCTCTTTTGGTGACTATGTTCTCAGATTACAACTAATGGAATAATTTGTAACAAATGTCTTGTTTTACTGAGAGGTTAGTAAAGGTCATCTCTGGAACAGTTCAAAAATACACAGGTGTATCAGAACGGGCACGGTCATGCCCACTACATCTCCCCCCTTTTGGAAGTCATCGCTAGTCCTTGGAGATGGGGTCTAACACGAAAGGAAACCTGGAACTGTCTCTGATCTTGAAGTAATCCAGCAAGTGGAAAAGAAAAATCAAAAATTATAATCCCATAAAGTTTTTGGAACTTCCATACTGTTCGGAGGTAATCCCATTGCGGTAAGCTTTTAATCCCTTGGAAAACAAAGTCTTATAATCCACAGCGGTAATTCCACAACGATTAGTTTTGTTGATTGATCAGCAACAATTGTTTTCATAATCAGCATGTAGAGGGGATCCCTCGATTGACGCAGAGGAGGCGACCCTTGGATGAAGGTTGAAGACCAAGCGTTGGAGCTGCAGGTCCCCACATCGAAGGTTGTTGGCTGGTTGGCTTCCAGTCAGTGCCACTCTGGTTCTATGTGTCATGCAATTATGTGGTTTTTTAGGTGGGCTTATGATTGGGATTTTACATTAGGCCCTACCTATATGCACCTGGTATGTAAGCTATCATGGTTTAGATCAGCTACAATTACCAATTAAGGGGTGGATCAATTCCGTAAAATTAGAAATAGGGATCTATACCTATAAAATTTTGGAGGGCTTCTGTAACGAAGGCCTCTTCTTCCAAACTATTCCTCCATTCATTACTTAGTTTAGGTTAAACTAAAATAGAAAAATGAAATATAGCTTGGTCTAAATGTCTGTTGTCTTTTAGACGAACGACGTAGGATTTGGTATTCCTAATAAATTTTGAAGTCTATGGCGAGACTCATCAAAATGAATAGATAATCTAGAATAGAAACGATCGAATCGGTTCAATTTAGAAATTGTGAGACCAGTGTAGTTTATGGTACCTTGAGTAGCTTTAAACTACATTGACTCTTCAACGATTGAGATTTAACAAAACGAACTGCATGTTGGCATAGTTAAATCCATATCATTCATTAACCAATGTTAATACAAAACCTTTTTGGCTGGGAGTGTTCAGAACCAAACAATATCTCAACTAATGACAACAGTAATGACTAAACAACAAGGAAACAACGTTTCACTGCTTCGACACACTCTTGTCGCCAGATTCCAAAATGCAACACACAAGAAAAACAGGTCTCAACTTTATAACCGAGGTCAAATTAAATCTCGTGGATTTAAACGGTCGTTGTTAGTTTTTTGTTGTGGGTTTTAGGCTTAGCGCTTCTAAGTTCAAATTGGACAATGCGACTTATAGGGTGGAAAATACGGTAGTTTAAACCTGATTAGTTTATTTACTAACTTGTGTTTGGACGACCTTATTATCCCATGAAGTCGGTGAGTTTGTGAGATCTTTGTCTTTTGTGGAGTCATTGAACGCCTTGTAAGGTTTGATCTGATTTCGATGTACCCATTTAGCAATTGGCTCTTTGCGGCCTTTGCTGATTTTGATTTCGTAGACGACTGAGGACACTTTGTCTGTTATCAGATGAGGTCCAGTCCACCTGGGCATTAGTTTGCGGGCGAGAGTTCCGGTCTCGGACCCTCCTTTCCCGGTTGCTGGGGCGAACGTATAGTACCAGACTCTGTCTCCCACTTGGAGTTCATTGTGAGAGGCCTTCTGGTCATAGTACGCCTTACGTCCTTCAGCAGATCTTTCCAGGTTTTTCTGGGCGAAAGCAAAAGTGTTTCTGAGGTGTACATTCAAATCTTTCATGTATTGTTGTGTAGTGTAGGCTGTCGCCATGGCGGCGTCGCCTGGTTGGTACAACAGGTGTAGAGGGAGAGTCATTTGTCGACCGGTCATCATCTCGAAGGGAGAGATGCCAGTTGATGTGTGTGGAGTGGCTCTTATGGCCATGAGGACCAGAGGGAGTTTCACGTCCCAGTCCTTGTGGTTTGCAGCCACGTATTTCTTCAAAATACTCACCACAGTTCTGTTTGCTCTCTCTACTTGGCCTGAAGCCTGTGGGTGGTAGCCGACATGAAAGTTGGCCTTGACGCCTAGCGTCTTCCACAGTTCTTTCATCACTTCACCTGTGAAGTGTGTACCTTGGTCTGAGTTCACCCGAAGGGGAAGTCCAAACCTTGAAAATATATGATTCATTAACAACATAGCAGTGGTTTGTGCTGTGTCGTTAGGAGCTGGTAGGCATTCTACCCATTTGGTAAATGCACAGGTTACCGTGAGAAAATATTTATTTCCTCTAGAGCTCTTAGTGAGTGGTCCAACCCAGTCGATCTGGAGGTCAGACCATGGGAATGCAATGCCTCTGCTTTGCAGTGGTGCTCTGTGAAGTGGTCTGGTTGGCTGAAACTGGCCACAGACCACGCACCCTTCAATGTAGTCCTTGACATCCTTTTTCATTCCAGGCCAATAGGCAATTTGTTTTAATGCCGTCAGCGTGGCTTTATCTCCTTTGTGTCCTGCGGACGGGAGATCATGGGCATGAACTAACATCACCCCCCTTTGGTCATGGGGAACCACGAACACAGGTGAGGACGTTGGTCCATGAGCGAAAGTTAAGATGCCCTTGATTAGTTTTAGCTGTTTGCGCAGCTGATAGAGGACCTTAAGGTCTGGATCGGAATCCAGGTCGTCTTTAGACGGACTATTTTTGTCCGGATCAGTCAGGTACAGTATCATGGAGTTGATAGCAGGATCCGACTTCTGTAGTTGGATGATGTCTGGGTCAGTCAGTGCGGGTCGTACAGAGACCGCGTTGTCAGCAGGTCTGGCTGCGGCCTGTGCACGTGTGACTGCCATAACCCTGACTGTAGGTTGTGTTGACAGAGTCTTGATTAACCAGGAGGGGTCGAAGGACCATAGAGGACCTTCGTCAGCTCCTTCTTTGGCTAAGGAATCTGCAATGTCATTGTAGTGCTTGTCATCGCCTGGGACTCTAGAATGTCCTGGAACTTTCTTCCAGTAGATCTGTAAGTCGTGTGATGTCACCAAGTGATCACATGCTATGAAAAGCTCTTTGTGCTTGACCACCTTCCTGTCGCTTGTTAGGAAACCGTTCTGTTTCCACACAGCAAGGTGACAAGCGAAACTCAAACGAGCATAGTTAGAGTCAGTGCAGATGACTAGCGTCTTGATGGAGCGTTCTACTACCATCTGGAGAGCTATTAGGATTCCTGCAATCTCAGCGTACTGAGAAGTCTGAGAGCCTAATTTGTAGCTGAAAGTTATCTGCTCTTGGTCTTGGAGGAGAACCCCTCCAACACCTGCTCTGCAGATTTTGTCGCGGAGGAATGAAGATCCATCCACGTACAATGTTGTCATATCTTTGCAGATATTGTCATCAAAGAAGTGGTGATTCGGGTCTTCAGTTACTGGGGGTTTTACCTCAACCGGCGGCTGGGTGGCTGGTACATCTTGTGTACACTTTTGGCAGATTGCCAAGTCCGTCCCCAGATGTGACTTCTTGTTTTGACCATAACGTATGTCTAGGTTAAAACTTTGAAGCGCCATGAGCCACGTTGCAACACGTGAGTTTGTTACCACACCATCTCTGATGCGTTCACTGTTAAGAAAAGTCACTGGCTGGTGTTGTGTTTCCACAATTATTTTCTGTCCACCAATGTAGCTGGAGAAATGTTTTACTGCCCACACTGTGGTCAGTAGAGCTTTCTCACAGTCTGAGAATCTCAACTCGGGGCCTGCCATCGTCTTGCTGGCGTAGGCCACCACACGCTTGTCTCTGTCGTGTATCTGGTACAGACCTGCACTTATACAATGAGCTGAGAAGCCCACTTCCAAGTAAAACTCTTTGTTGTAGTCTGGGTAGACTAAACATGGGGCTGACTTGATCCTGTTTATAAGAGCGTCCATTGCCTGCTGCTGTTTGTCAGTCCAGACAAATGGAACGTCTTTCTTTAGGAGTTCAGTCAGTGGCTTTGCAAGGTCTGCATAGTTTTCTATGAACTGGTTCGAGTAGTTACACACGCCAAGAAAACTTTGTAGTTCTTTGAGATTGGTGGGGACTTTGAGATTGTCAAGGCCTTGGGTGCGAGTCAACTGTGGTTGTACTCCGTCTGGACCTACGAGTAGGCCAACGTAGTCCACCTTGGTTCTGCACCATTGGCATTTTGACAGTGATATCTTAGCACCAGCAGTTGTTAGCTGATTCAGAACGTGGTCGATCTCAGCCAAATGTGAGTCCAGTGTTGGCTGCCTCAGAAGGACATCGTCCACGTAAATCAGTGTCCCACGCTCATGGGCGTCTGGACATGCTTTGTTCAAGAAGATGTTGAACTCCGCAGGTGAGTTAGCGTAGCCAAAGGGACACCTGGTAAAAGTGTATTGTCGGCCACCAAAGGTGAAAGCTAGTTTGTATTGGTCCTCGGCGCGCACAGGGATGGTCCAAAAACCAGAGGTGACGTCGAGGGTCGAGAAGTACTTACCATTGGTGACCTTGGGCAGTTCCTGTTGGAGCTGGGTCATTGGCCACCGTGATAAGGGGACTTGTTTGTTTAGCTTTCTGTAATCAATTGTGAGTCTCCACTTTCCATTTGGATTCTGGATTATTGAGCATGCATCAGGGCACTTTCCATTTGGTTTTAACACTGGCCATAAAGGCGCAGAGTAAGAGCTGTTACAGTATCTGATGATACCATTCTTTAGGAGGTTATCAAGGATGTCCCTGATAGATTGATGTGCTGCCAGAGGAATCTTGTACTATCTGACAAATGTGGGTGGAGCTTCGGGCGGGGTTGGGATGCTCACTGAGTGGAGCATGGTCAACCCACAATCCATTGAATCAGTTGAAAATGATTTCTCATATTTTAAGAGAACTTGACGTAGTCTGTCCCTTTCTGTGTCATTTACCCTGTTTATAGGCAGAACACTATAGGTTTGAGAGCTTAGGCCGTTGTCTCGGTTTAGACCGACCCCGTAGACTGTGTCTTGGTCGATCTCATTGACAGAGACGAGAGCGATGGCCTGTTTTGGCTTTGTGAACAAGACTTGCCCCGTGTATTCATGTGGGATCAGGTATTCTGGGAATCCTCCCAGAAATGTAATGCTCAGTTCAAAATCATGGAAATCAGTGGAGATCAACCATCCTATTTTTGTGTATTTCTTGATCAGTACCGCTTCCGTGCGTGTGTTACACACAGCAATAGATGTGGTTCTGCAGTCGAGGCTCACTTGTCTCGTGGTCTCAATGGACAGTCCTAAGTTGGAAAACATAGGAGATAGTTGAAAGTATACCTGTTTTTGGCTAATAGCTTGATTATCTATGATGTGAACTTCCACCATCTGGTCCATTGCCTGAGGTAGTACTATGATGGATTGGTTGCAAGCAACCTTGCAGACTTCTGGTATGGTCTGTCCAGCTTTGAGATTTTCTGTGCTTAGCACAGGAGAATCCATTTTGTCTGTTTCCAGTGACCACAGTACATTGTTGTCAGTGTCCACTCGGACACCCAATCTTACCAAAATGTCAGAGCCTATGTAGGATGCATGTGGTAAGTTCCGGACAACGAGGAACGGGTTTACCAGTTCTCGTTTGTTCCAGTTCATGTTCAGGCAAATGACTCCATTTGCGGTCATTACCCGCTCACTGTTGGGATCGAGATGAAAGCGTAAAGCTTTCTTCGTTAGTTCTAGACCCAAATGTTTTTAACCAAGGTTTCATAAAGAGCTTGGCTGATTGCTGAATTATCTGTCCAAGGAGACAGTACAGCATCTTCGGTGTGGGATCCCTGGATCTCGACACCTTTTACTACCTGTTGTAGGTAGTGTTCAGTGAGTGCTGATTGTTTCAGCTCGCAGAGGAGGCTTTCTTGTTGGGCCTCTTCTGCCTCACCTGTTTTTGTAGGTTCACTTACCGGGCTCTTGTCCTCGGATGAGGTGTCCCGTGTGTCCTTTGCGGTACCTGCGGTTAGGCAGTCTGTATCACAACTAGGAGGCACTTTTATTGGCAGAGGCTTTCTCACTGTGCTCCACATTTTCTGTCGGCCATAGTCTATAATTGCATCAAAGCGGTTTATAAAGTCTTGGCCAACTAGAAATGGGAATGAATCGAGTGTAGACACATGTACCGGGTGGTATAATGTCATTTTGCCAATCTGCATGTGAACCATAGCTATAGCTGTTAGGGTTGTTCTCGTCTCTGCGAGACCCTGCAGTTCTATAGCACTTTTTACAAGGGGTATTTGCCTGTGAACACCGTTAGCGGCGGTCCGTAGTTCCTCGAACAGTTTGGCTGACATAATGGTAATGTCGGCTCCGCCATCCAGGAGTGCTTCATGCGTGAGGACCCTTTCCAGTGTGATTGGCAGGTAAGCTTTCATAGCCTTCCCCCTTTGTACAAAGTCACACAGAAACCTTAAAGGTTTCGGCCAACCTTTCTGTTTTCTGATGAGGGGCTGTTGGAGTCTGTGACAATGATGTCATGGTCACTGTCAACGTCTTGTTGACTGACATACTCTGGACTGTCAATGTTTTGACTGTCATTACCCTGATTGTCAGCATCCTGACCATCAGTGTCTTGTTGACTGTCGTGATTTGCGTGCCCTGACTTACTATCAATGATAGTGCTACACATCACTCCAGGTTTGTTATCATTGCTTGTATTATCCCACTTTTCTAACAACCGACGTATGTTCTCCATGTCTTCTGGGGACAGAGGTTTATGGCCTTTCTTCTGGAACTTTTGCGATTTTTTGCCTGTCTCGGACTGTTCAGTTCGAGGGGCAGGATGGGCTTGTCCTTGACTTGGG
>JBBPBX010000914.1:97047-108277 GCA_038048925.1 Garcialebias charrua | reverse complement strand
TATATATATATATATATATATATATATATATATATGTTTCTTCTCAAAAGTTCTATTTCTTTGGAAAAACCTTTGGTTTTTGTGATTATATAGACTAATCCCTGCTAAATATATTATTCCTTTTAAAACTTTGACATAAGCCATGAAATGAGACCATACTCACTGCAAAATTCTCCTCAAATCTTTATTTCTCTCAAACATTGAAATAAGTCATGAAATATGACAATCAACGCTACAGAGTTCTCCAAAACTTTATATCTCTCAAACCATCCTAAAAAGGTGATCCTGAGTTGTCAGGACGTTACTGTAGAGGCAACAGGACGGTCGGTATGTGTTTTTTTCCCCTAATTCGAATTAGGCCTCGGGGTTGGTTTCCATACCACTCACATAATTGATAATGATCAGTTTATATATGATAAAGAGGATGGAATGATGGAGATGTTCAATATTTATCATCTAAAACTAATTACTCTGACCCAATAATTATAACCCAGCTCACTTATATCAAATATTCTCTGTTCCCTTCAAACACTTATATTTGATAGTACAAACATGTTGTTTACTTTTCTCCTTGATACAGAAAAGACAGTCTTCTAGCCTTGACAATGTTTGGATAAGATGTTCTTGTTGGATCAGAACCACGACTTGTTTGTTTTATCTGTAAGACGTCAGAGCTTGTCAACTCCACCTCCTTCTTGTTTAAATAGCTTGTCATGTCCAGCACAATTCGGATTTGTGCTGGACAATGTATTTGAGACCAAACTAAGTTTCAAAAGACATTAAAAAGCCTTTCCCCTTTGCAAAGTTGTCTTGTCTGTTTTAACACAATTCTCCTGTTTATCTTGTGTGGTTTTTATTAAGGTAACAGGGGTTTAAAATCCCCATCAAACACCATTCAAGAAAAAAGTTCTGCCCGAGATGACTTGCCCAGAACAAGCTGCAAGTACTCCCAAACCAACGATGTGAGGAAAATGTCCTTCTTTTCTGGCAGCCTTAAGAGAGAGAAGCGTTTTTTTCCCTTCTTGTGAAGTGAAGCAGCCTGAAGGCTGAGCCACCTCACCAAGAGATCCAGGATCTTGTTCTTTTGCTCATGGTCACAGGGTTGAAACAAAGACGGCCCAGTAAATTCAGAGCTTTGCTTTTTGGCTCTGTTTTTTTGTTGTTGTTGCCACAACAGACTGGAGCAACGCTCTCATTACTGTAGACGAGGCCTTGATTTATCGATTTATTCCCCATTCATTCATTCATTCATTCATTCATTCAACCTTTATTTAGACAGATAAATCACATTGAGCCTCGTCGAGGACTCATCTACAATTGAGATCTGTTTAGACAATAAGTAGTGAAAGTGAACACGTAGGATCTGGAGGCCAACTCTTTGAAAACCACTAGCATTTTTTGCTAGCTCCATCCATCCATCCATCATCTTTACCCACTTCTTCCTTTATTTTTTATTTTAAATTATTTATTCATTTTACATTAAAATACTAAAAAAAAAACATTTCACATATCATATGAAAAGAAAACATAAAATGAAAGGTAATAACAATAATCATGTTATTTAAAAGCGCCTTTCAGGACACCCAAGGACACCTTTCAGATCTTGTTGAATCGTTTGCGCCCAGGTCTTTTTTGGACTGCCTTTGGGACGGGTGCCAGGTACTTCAAGGTTTTCAATAGCAAGTATAGCACTGTTTTCACTTTGTTTAACATGACCGAACCATCGCAAACGGTGTTGCCGGCATGCGTCCTTAATCGCACATAAGCCTGCTCGACGCAGGATTTCGGTCGATTGGATGTGATCTTTAAGGCTAATGCGTTGCATCCATCGGAGCATTTTTATGTCGGTTCGGTGAAGTTGCTGTTCGAGTTTTATGAAACAGTGACACATAATAGATGCGATTTATGCAGCAAAGCGTTGTATTCATGTTTTTTCCACTTTATTAGACATATTTGGACATATGCGACTTATACGGCAGAAAGTTTGGTAAACTTCTTTTTCACTAGTGGGTAATGCAGGCTGCTGTGATTTAGAGCAATTTCCCACATATTTTCCGGTCACTGACTGCTTCCTTACAACACATCTCTGTAGGTGTTTGGGGCCGTGCATAATATTTAATGTGCTTTAGATTTAAAGATAGTTTTAAATTTTATTAAAGCTGTTGTGATTAGAAGCAGTGCGGGTGAGCAACAAGAAAAGTCCAAACGGGGATCGTCTCTGTCCCACGTGGTCCTTGAATCTGTTTTTCAGATGAAAAGTCTTAACCTTAGCATCTTCTGAGATAACTTTACGAAACAGATCGTTCTTTCCTGGTTGTGTCTGCTCATGTTGTGCAGATAATTACAGGTATCTTCTAAACACACACGTCACGCTGAGTTTGATAATAAGCTTCGCCTCCATGATGATACGAGACACTTGAGTTTCAAAAGGTTTCCTTCGTATCCATTTGGATTTGGCTCCACGGGGATTTAGTCTCCCTCGTTTCCTCCCTGCCACCAAAGCACCAGAGGGAGTGAGTTTTCACTGTAGCTGAGCCTCAGCTGTAATGAGATTTGAGGAACATCAAAGTCCGTCTCCTTCGAGGAGCCAGAGACGGAGTAAAAAAACTAGACGTGAAATGCAAACGTCCCTCTGCGCTGATGAAGATGAGTCAGCTTCCTCAGGAGGAAGACGCGAACAGAGAAGAGAGGGCGGCTTTCAAAATGAGTTCATGGATTTTATTTCTTTTTAACGAGATGTCTGTAAATCCAGAAATATGACACGTAGGGAAAAAAAGTTAGAGCAGAAGAGAGTGGTGTCTCTAAAAGAAGAAATCAATGACTCCAGATGTTTTCACTGTTCATTAATGTTGATATTTAAGATTTATCTTTATGAGACGTTTAGTTAATTCTTCTTTTTTTCAGCCTTATTTGTTAAAATTACTTGTTTTGTCACCACAGAGCTGAAATATGCATCAAGTCGATTTTCTCTGAATTTTCCAGATGTTTTTAATGTATTTTCCCGTCTGCTCTAATTTGTAGGTTTTTGTCCACCATCAAAAAGAGGATAGTTAAAAACGCCATCTGTCCGGACATCAATAAATTAGGTAGCAACTTCTATTCTGGTGTTTGGCTGCTGCATGCAAGCGTAAGAAAGGTCACTGTTAAAAATTGGGATGTTACATTAACATCAAGATGGCCACTGTTGTATATAAATATGTAAACCAGCCACAACATCATTTAAGAAAACTACAGTATTTTCTGGACTATAGGTCGCACCTTTATATAAGTCGCTTTGTCCAATTATTGTCAATAAATTGGAAAAATCCATAAACAGGTCGCACCTTTATATAAGTCAAATCTATTATGCATCACCGCTACGCGACGCGTCAGCGCGTCATTTGCCCTGCTGAAAATGACGACCACAGAAGCATGCACGGAAGGACTTTTCACAAGATTAACACGGTAAAAACAATTATTTGTCTGCTGAAAATTATAGCAAACATGTGTCTTAGCTTAACCGTTCCTTAATAAATTCACGTAATGGTCAAATCTGCTGGATTTAAATTTTTTCGCTTTGAAAAAGTACAAGGAAAAACAACTAAGCTAACCGCGACACATTTACGTCTATAAAACATCGAATTTTATCTCAAATAACTCCAACAGCTAACAGTTTGTAAATGTACATCTAGTGATTACTTTCTGTAAGTTTGAAAAAAATCTGCTGTGTGGTTTATGAGCTATTTGCTCAAACGTACAAGGAAAAATCAACTAAGCTAACCGCGACACATTTACGTCTATAAAACATCGAATTTTATCTCAAACATCTCATAAAGCTAATCAGTTGTAAATATCCATCTAGTGATTACGTTCTGTAAGTTTGATCAAAATCTGTCCTGTGGTTCTTGACCTATTTTGCTAACAAACACTGAGCTAACAGCGAAGTAGCTAGTTCATACCTCCAGAGCAGGAGGCCGGGCTGCGACAGAGTGAATCCGTCCAGAGGAGGCTCTCGTCGGACACATGAGGTGTGAACGGTTGGTGTAACCTAGCGGACAAAGGTGGTACTGCACCCCTAGTCGACGAAAGTGGTACTGCACCATTTTTGCCAAAACGGAAAAACTGTTTATCTGAGCCAAAAATTGGTATAGAAATATGGGAAAACAATCCATAAACAAGTCTCATCTTCTCTATAAGTCGCAGGGCATGCAAATTAGGCAAAAAGGTGCAACTTATAGTCCGGAAAATATGGTATGCTTTCTAGTTTTTATATTGCTTAAAAGTTTAGTTTCCTCAAATGATTGGGGTGGTAGAAGATTACAGGTAATCTATGGTGCCCAAGGCCACCAGTGGCCACCCTCTGGCTCCACCATTTTACCTCGTGGCAGATGAAATTGCCCCCTCTACTTGCCAGGTTTAGTCACTGCGCTTCCTCAAGTAAAAAAACAAAAAAATTCTGTTCTCCACAGTGTAACTCCTACCCACTTAAATATCTCTCACACCAAAAACATTCAGGTTTACTTGCCTTTCCTGTTCAGTTCCAGTCCAGAAAATCATTCAAAAACTACAAAGTACCATATTTTCAGTCATATAAGTCGCAGGTTTTTTGCATAAATTAGCCTGCGACTTATACAGCGAAGCGACATATTTATGTTTTATTCCCCTCATATTTAGAACCCTTTCTTTGGCTGAGATCTGACAATCTCATTCATTCCGACATGGAAAATACAGGTAGTCCCCGACTTACGAGCGAGTTCCGTCCCTAGGGGGCGCTCGTAAGTCAAAAATTCGTAAGTAGGATCACATAGTAAAAAAAAAAAAAAAAAATTATTTTATTTTTTTACTTTTTTTTTATTTTTTTTTTTTTATAAATGAATACATGTACAGTACTGGACAGTCACCAAGCACTTAGCCTATCCTAACACAGTTTTTAAAGATGAAGGAATAAGTTGAATTGTCTCCCTTTCACATAAAGGGAGCAAGCTCCCTATGGAGCCTGCAGGGAGGAGGGAGACAATTCAACTTCATCTTCATCTTTAAAAACTGTGTTAGGATAGGCTAAGTGCTTGGTGACTGTACAGTACTGTACATTTATCTATTTATTAAAAATATACAGTATATACAGTATTTTTATTTTTTATTGTTTTTTATTTATAAATAGATAAATGTACAGTACTGTACAGTCACCAAGCACTTAGCCTATCCTAACACAGTTTTTAAAGATGAAGGAGTCAGTTGAATTGTCTCCCTCCTCCCTGCAGGCTCCATAGGGAGCTTGCTCCCTTTATGTGAAAGGGAGACAATTCAACTTATTCCTTCATCTTTAAAAACTGTGTTAGGATAGGCTAAGTGCTTGGTGACTGTCCAGTACTGTACATGTATTCATTTATAAAAAAAAAAAAAAAAAAAATAAAAAAAAAAAAATTTATTTATTTTTTTTAATGAGATGCATGTTCGTAAGTCCGGGACCTCGTAGGTCAGAGCGCTCGTAAGTCGGGGACTACCTGTAATGAACACTACCATTTTCAGCTACTAGAGGGCCCTTGACTAATATGGCAAGCCAAGTGTCTCATTAATAGGTAAAAGTGGCTATTAATTAGGCACATGGCTTACCATACAGAGCCACTTTTGTCTCGCTCCAGAACTCCTGGAGCAAACGTCAATCAGCTTCATTTCACCTGGGCGGTGCTGCATCTCAGAAGAATGCAGCTGATTTGACCATTAAAGTGCTTTTATTAAGGAAAAGTTAGACTGAGACACACCTTTGCTATGATTTCGAGCAAACAAATAATTGTTTTTAAGTGTTAATCTTGTTAAAATCTTGTTTAAAAAAAAAAACTCCTCCCTTGCAGGCTCTGGCAGCCGCCATTTGGCAGCCAATCGATTTTTGGCTCATCGACCCACCTTTCCGGGTTTATGTTTATGTTTATGTTTATTAAATTTGTTCATTTTTTTACAAAAGAAATACAATACAAGACAATCCCATCAACGACACGTACACAATGTAAAAAAATGAAAGGTAGCAGAAAGAAGAATAAATCTTATTATATCTGCCCCTTTTTTCAAACAATCAGATTAAACAATAATAATCTTTCACCAGCAGTACAAAATGACTAACTCTTTCTAATTTTCTAATACTAATACATAACTAATAATTGATGCAATACACATTATGCTAATTCATATATATTTTTTCAACAAATTCCTTTTGACCATTTTCTTAAATGTAAACAGTGACTTGGCATTTTTAACTACATTCTCCAAGCCATTCCATAATCTAATTCCCTGGATTGAGGTAGAACGTCCCTTCAAGCTAGTTCTGAATTGTGGTTTTACAAACATCTCTGTCCCCTTAAGATTATAACAACTTTGTCTTTTAACAAAATTCATTTGGATATTTAAAGGTAAATCGTTATTTTGAGCCCTATACATAATTGATAAAATATTATAATCAACCAAATCATGGAATTTCAATAATTTCAGTTGATAAAATAATGTACTGGATGGATGACAGTAATGTTTTCTAGTGATAATTCTTACAGCTCTTTTCTGTAATACAAAAATAGGCTTTGTGATTGTTTTACACGCTTTTCCCCAAACATCAATACAATAGATTAAGTGTGGAACAATGATTGTGTTATACAACAAATACAGAGCTTTATCATTCAATAGGTCTCTGACCTTGTATAGTACTGCAATTGATTTAGCTATTTTTATTCTTACAGAATTTATGTGTTGTTTCCATGTCAGTTTGTCGTCAATGATAACACCCAAAAACTTCACCTCACTCACTCTACAAATCTCAACACCCTCAATTTTGAGTGGAACGTCAACAGTTTTCTTTTTATTACTGAATATCATGTAATTAGTTTTTTCTAGATTTAATGATAATTTATTGATTTTAAACCAAGTTTGTATTTTGGTAAATTCTGTCTTTATCAATTCCAACATCTGTTCTATATCTTCACCTAAACAGAAAAATGTGGTATCATCAGCAAAAAGTATACATTTAAGGAGTCCTGACACATTTACCAAGTCATTCACATATAAAATAAATAGCTTTGGTCCCAGCACAGAGCCCTGGGGAACTCCACATGTGATATTACAGAGGTCAGATCTTACATCATTTATTTGTACAAACTGTTTCCTATCTTTCAAATAGCTAGATACCCACTGTAATGCTGGTCCTCTAATACCATATTTGTTCAGTTTTTCTAGGAGAATGGTGTGATCAATAGTATCAAATGCTTTTTTTAAATCAACAAAAATACTGACACAATATTGTTTTTGATCAACAGCAGTTGTTATTTGTTCCATTAATTCCATGAGAGCCATTGATGTAGAGTTTTTAGCTCTGAACCCATATTGACTATTGCTTAGAATATTTTGTTTGTCTATAAATTGATCTAGTCTGTTCACAAATAGTTTTTCAAGAATTTTAGAAAACTGTGGTAACAAGGATATAGGTCTATAATTGTTGAACACACATTTATCACCATTTTTAAAGAGAGGAACTACCTTAGCTACTTTCATATTATCTGGAAATATTCCTGTTGAAAATGATAAGTTACATATATATGTAAACGGCTCAATAACATGGTTCATTATATCCTTTACAAACATCATATCCATGTCCACCCAGTCCTTTGATCTCTTGTCTGTAAGATTTTTTACTACCTTCATTATTTCCTCTTTGTTAGTTCCATTTAGAAAAATACTGTTTGCACAGCCTGTAATTGAATGGCTCACATTATTATTTACTTTTGGTATTTTAGCTGCAAGGCTTGATCCAACATTCACAAAATATTGATTAAATCCATTGACAATTTCATTTTCATCATAAACTTCATCTTTTTCTGTTACAAAATATTTAGAAATACTAGTTTTTGCTTTATGATTCTTCATAACACTATTCATTACTCGCCATGTTGCTTTCATATCACCATTACTTTTATCTAATAATTTACTATAATATTCTTTCTTATGTTTCCTTATAATCCCTACTAATTTGTTTTTATACTTTTTATATTTTTCTTCAGCGTTCTGACTTCGCAATTTCAAGAAACATGAATACAAATAATTCTTTTTTTTACAAGCATTTCTCAACCCTTTTGTCATCCATGGTTGGTCAACGATATTTCTCTTTGTATAATTTGTTTGTACACAATTTTTTTCATACAGAGTTTCCAAGATATTCATAAACTCATCATATGATCTGTTCACATCATCAACATACACTTCATTCCAGTCTTGTTTATCTAGATCCTCTTTTAATTTTTCCAAAACTTTTTTTGATGTGTTTATGATCTTTTTCTTTGTTTTAACTGCTTTTGTGATACTTTGATCATTTTTATAGATTGTGAAAACTGGTAAATGATCACTTAAGTCGGTCGTTAAAATACCACCTATCACCTCTCCGTTTGTTATATTTGTGAAAATATTATCAATTATTGTGGCACTATGAGTTGTAATTCTTGTTGGCTTGGATATCAACGGATACATATTTAAACTGTACATTGAATTTATAAATGTACTGATGTTATTTGAATCTGTTTTATTTCCCATATCAATGTTAAAGTCTCCACACAAAAAAACTTTTTTATTAAAACTCTTCTCCAATAGCTCCAAGATTTTATCAGTGAATATTTCTATATTTGATCCTGGTGATCTATATACACAACTTATTATTATGTTTTTATCATTTTTGTTTATTATTTCTATTGTTATCATTTCCATAATATTATCAACTATTATTGACATTTCATTATTTAATTTACATTTTATTTCATTCATTACATATAGAGCGACACCACCACCTCTTTTATTATTTCTGTTCGTGTGAAATAATTCATACCCTTCGATGTGAATATTACTTGTGTTATCGTCATTGAGCCATGTCTCTGACAGTGCTATTATTGTAAAAGTTCTGTTTAACTGTTTTAAGTAATCTGTTATTTTGGATATATTTGCATTTATACTTCTGCTGTTAAAGTGAATAATAGAGAGAACTCCATTTGTTATATTGATGTCATTAAATTGCTCTTCATTGTAGTATTCGCTATCTTTTATTACTGGAAAAAAGTTAGCATCAATAACATCATTAACATTATATATTTTAGGTTCTGAGTCTTCGTATGTTGTCATGTTTTAATGTATTTGTTCCTTTCAGTTGTTTCATTGATTTGTAGTCTGTCCTCCCCTGAGCTCGTCCAGATCCTTCAGTTCTTTTATCATTTTAGGGTTAGCTCCTTCATGTGTTTTGATAAAGATGTTCCCATTTCTTGTCCATGTTGATGCTATTTTGTGTTGGCTTTTTAGCCACCTTGCTTCCTTTGCAATTTTTCCATTTTTTTTGTTAGATGTTCATTTATGTAAACGTCTGTTCCCCTCAGTAGCTTTGATTGACTAATTACATAGTTTCTAAACTTCCTGCTAACGAACTCGACGACTACCGACGGTTTGGAAGTTGGTGATTTACTGGGCAGGGTGTAACAGAATGAAATGTCCTCATATTTTATGTCATAGTAACTGTCCCATAAAAAATTAACTACAGTCTCCTCCAGAGTCTCTAGTTCTTCCTGTGGTGCATCCTCAGTTGGGCCAGTGTTAGTGAGAGCATGTTTATATGTCCGACACTTACTAACATCAAGTCCTGTGATCACCACGTTGTTTTTTTTTGTGTATTTTTCCATGTCATCTATTTTTTTTTCCAGTTCAGCTATTTTATTGTCTTTGCTAATTAACAGATTTTTCAGTTCTCTTATTTCATCAACCAGACCGGCCTGTGAATCAATTTTTGCTGATAATTTTGATAGTTTTTCACTTATAGAGTTTAGTGATTTTTTAAAGTCTTGCATTTCTGTTGAGTTGTTTCCCTCCGACTCTGGTGACTTTTGTCCACCTTTTTTCGTCATTTTCGTCATTACTTACAGAGTTTGTAGTCTAGTGGCAGCAGGTCTCTGGTTGATGGTTTGTTTACTGAACCACGTGGCCCTTCCACGAGGCTCACAGGCCTAACGATGGTGGCTGTGGCCCAGTGCCCAGATCAGCGGTTAGTTCAGAACTCACGGTCTCAGCAGTCTGCAGCAGTCAGATTTATTAAGAGGTTGGCTCACTAGCCTGGCTTAGACGGCGGTCCTCCGGTTTGCACACGGTGTTGGGCCTCCAACAGTCGCAGCAGCTCCGGTGTTATTAGAACAGAACTCACGGTTTCAGCAGCCTGCAGCAATCAGCTCCATCATCCGAAGAGGCTTTGCTCACTAGATCCGATGCAGCTCAGTCAGTACAGCACGCAGCTCCAATAGCTCCGACACCAGCCCGGTCCCATGCGGTGGTCCCCTGGCTCGCCCACGGCGCTCGGCCCAGCTCGAAGCCCCAGGTGGCGTCCACGGCTCCCGGCCCACTCGCGGCGGCTGGTCCAGCTCGAAGCCCCAGGTGGCGTTCACGGCTCCCGGCCCACTCGCGGCGGCTGGTCCAGCTCGAAGCCCCAGGTCGCGTTCACGGCTCCCGGCCCACTCGCGTTAGCTTTTATCAGCAGCACATGAGTAGCGTTAGCTTGTAGCCCGTAGTCTCCACTCCCAGCTTTGTTGTTTTCTTTCGCTGCAACAAAGCACCTCCAGTGTGCCGACTCGCGTTTCTTCGTAACAACCAGTGTATTTTCCGGTTTATTTGTTAACGAAGCCCGCAGCTTTGCAGCTCTGGCACCCGATTACGGTGATCCAGCTCGGTTAGCTTTGATTAGCCCGGTTTGTAGCTACGCTAGGCTAACTCTCGGCAAAAACTCACGGACACGTTGGCTTGTAGATTCATAATTCTGGATCGCATGTTCCAGTCCAATTTCCGCAGCTTTTTCAGCACTCCTCTCTGCACATCTAGCGCAAAAAAACTGCGAGTACAAGCTCTCCAAATACTCCTTTTGTACTCCTTTTGGGTTGTCAGCGTTGACACATTACAGATGCGACTTATACAGGGAAGCAACATATTTATGGATTTTCCACTTTGTTAGACATATTTGGACTAATGCGACTTATACAGCGGTGTGACGAGTACGGCGGCAAGTACGGTACAAAAGTTTATTATTCAAATCCTTCAGCGATGGAAACCATCAGCTGGTCGTTTCTGATTGTTAGTGTAGCAGAAAAACACAAAAACTACTTTTTTTAATTCACAAGCTACAATAATAAAAAAAGATCCCCTAAAAGCACGAATTGTGGAGTTTTATTTTACATTTAGTCCCATCAGCACATTTTCC
>JBBPBX010000914.1:65569-96990 GCA_038048925.1 Garcialebias charrua | reverse complement strand
AGAAGAAGGTTGATGAGCTTCGCATACAAAAACAGTGACTTCAAAAAGTAGTAACTGAATTCACTCATTACAAAAATCACAATGAATCATAAAGTTATCCTGAACTATGTCGAGTAGTGAACTTTCAAGGGTTAACTCCTGTAGTTTTTCAGATGTAGCACCGGTACTGACATATGGGTCCATACTCAAGCACGTACCTGCATACTTTACTCAGTCTGGACATAAAAACAGATCATGAAAAATATCTGACTTATCTCAAACAGCTTTTTCTTGGACTATTGTTGAATTGTTCTCAGTCATTTCGGCTGTTTTTGTAGCTAAACATACGCGTGGGCGTTGGCATCAGATTTTGTTGACAAATTTTAAGTTTAAAGACACATTACCATACCATCTATATTGTGTGGATTTTTTTCAATAATTATTTCCTGGTCTTCATGACAGTTTTATGAGTACCTTTAACGTCAACTTGTTTCGATATTTGACACCTTGTTGTTCGACCACCACAAACACATTCATTAAAACACTCGGTTAGAGTTTGGAACTTTGCAGAGTTCAGAGTAGTATCATGACCCTTTATGATTTATTCATTTTATTACAGCATATCTACAGAACAGGTTTTGTGACCTGTTGCACATCCTTTCCAGCCTGATCCCTCAGTCTCCCCATTTGATACAAGTCCTTCCCTCTCCTTAGTATCCTTCCTCTTGTACAACTCATCAAACACCTTCTGTTTTGCCTTTTTAACCTTCGTTGTTGCCCTACATTGCATCTCCTCACATTCTTCAATCCTCTCCCTGTGCCAACTAAAACACCCAAACCCACAAATCCAAATCAGATGGACCACTAAAATACAAAAAGTAAAAGGTTAAACCTAAAATCCCTTCTCCTGGTCAGTAACGTTCTCTTTAGATCAGGGGTCTGCAACCTGCGGCTCTGGAGTCCCATGCAACTCTTTGGTCCCTCCACAGCGGCTTTTTCAAGCTTTGACCAACTGACTTAAATTGAATTTTATAGAATGTTATACACACAACAAAAAAATACTAGTTTTAGCTGTTTTCCTGTCATTTCCTTTGCAAATATGTGTATACTAGTACTAATACACTGAGTACATTATACTCCCTTTAACTTGCTTTATTTCTTCAAAGTAGAATACTCAATTTCTCCACACAAAAAAAAAAATCACATACACCTGCACAGTTCATTGTTTTAGTTAAAAAAATAGGCAAAACATGTGTATATAAATACATGTATATATTCTTTACAAGAGTCCAGTCTTATGTACTTGTGACCTGGATATGGACACCAGTGACAACCTGCTACCTGAAAAGGAAGAAGTGAGTAAACATAACGGATGGATGGATGGATGGATTGATGGATGGATGCATGGATGGACTGATGGATGGATGAATGGATCAAATCCTGTCTATTTTTTTGTCTCAAAATGTAAAAAAAAATAAGTTAACAATCATTGGATGATTTTAGTTTTATAATTTGACGCCTACTGGCCAGAAAAGCCCACTTTAACAAACTTTAAGTGGCCCATGGACCACCAGTTGATAATGACTATTGTATCTGGACGTGTTTAATTTAGTGAACGAAGGGGCAGAAATGGCTCTTTTGATCATAAAGGTTGCAGACCCCTGCTTTAGATGATGAAAACCTAACACAAGGTGATTTTTAATCATGTGCTTCTGTCGTCAGTGTAATCTCGTTTCCTCCTTTGTGTCACAAAAAGCCCAAATAGTCGACCGGCAGCTGTGACATTTTCCACTTGATCCTCCCATTGAACATGTGCAACAAAGAAAGCACATTTTAAACCTTCCTGAATATGAAGACAGAACCTGAGCAGCTTCTTGCATCGTAACAAAGCCTCTGGACAAACAGGGAGTGTATAGACTCAGGTGCAACGCTGCAATCCACTCACATGTTGGTGATTGTTTTTTTTTCAAATCATTGTGTTTTTCCCCCAAACCAGAGGGAGAGTTAATCTAACAAATGGCCGTCAGAGCCTGATACAAGAGAGGCTCTGCTCTGAATACTGGATCAGTCCATCTGCACCACTAATCGCACCGGTCAGTCCACGATAAAGATCTCTGTTGACTGAAGTGAACGTGTCGTTCTCTGGTTTATACAGACACGTCGCTGCTGTAGGCTACGAGGTGATAAACTGATTCACAGGAGTTCAAGAGATGTTAGTTACATTGAAATGAATCAGTTATAAAGGTATGTTTATAAATCCGCCCATCCATTACCCCCACTTGTCTGTACCGTATTTTCTGCTGTACACGTTGCTCCGCCCTATAAGTCGCATCAGTCCAAAAATGTCTAATAAAGTGGAAAAATCCATAAATACGTCGCTTCACCGTATAAGTCGCATCTATTTTGCGTCACCGCTGACAAACCGGAAATGTGGGCCGGTGTTGTGGCAAAAATCAATTGGTTGCCAAATGGCAGCCACAGGAGGGTGCACGGGAGGACTTTCACAAGAATATAACAAGATTAACACTTAAAAACAATTATTTGTTTGCTCGAAATTATAGTAAATGTGTGTCTCAGTCTAACTTTTCCTTAATGAATGCACTTTGACGGTCAAATCAGCTGCATTTCAAAAGCCGATATGCAGAAGTAAGCGCGTGCATAGGACGAGTCGCTGTGCAAATTTAACACGATAAACACCTAAAAACAATTATTTGTTTGCTCGACTTTATAGTAAAGTGTGTCTCAGTTGAACTTTTACTTAATAAATGTACTTCAATGGTCAAATTAGCTTCATTTCTCTGGGGCGGCGCAGCAAAATGAAGCTGATTTGACGGTTGCTCCAGGCAAGCTGGACAAAGGTGGCAGGCTATGGCAAGCCGATTGTGTCATTAATAGCTATTGAAGATTCTCAGTTGTCCGGGACATGTTATATTCAAAAAAGTTCAAGCCAAAAATAATAAAGTATAAAGTATAATAAATAAAATCCAGTTGTTTTTGTCTTGAACTTTTATGAATTTGTCATTATAGCTATGTTTTCTCATTACATGATACAACGGCATGTCTTACTACTCCGGTGAGTAGTAATGAAACGGTCACATCTCAGCCGAAAAAATGGTTTATAAATATGGGAAAAATCCATAAATACGTTGCTTCGGCAGGACATGCAAATTATGCAAAAAAAGTGACTTATAGGCTGAAAAATACGGTATCTGTAGTTTGATCGATAAAGGAAACCCAGACCTCTCCACAGCTGTTCGTTTGGGGGGATCCAAAGATGTTCCCAGGTCAGAGAAGATGTCTAGTGCATCTAGCAAGTTCTGGGTCTCCTCCCAGATGTGCCCAGAAAACCTCCAAAAGGAGGTGTCCAGGAGGTGGCTGAACCACCTCAACTGACTCCTGTCGATGTGGAGGAGCAGCGGCTCCACTCCGAGCTCCCTCCGGATGAAGGAGCTTCTCTCTCCACGTCAGTCAGGGCTGAGATACGAAGGGAGCTCATTTCAGCCCATTGTATTCAGGATCTCATTCTTTTGGTCATAACTCGCACATCATGACCTCAGGTGAGGGTTGAGACGTAGACGAACCAGTAAATTAAAAATTTCAACTTAACTCTTCCTTCACCCCAACTGCCCGAAACAACCCCCTCATTACTGAGAACGCGGCCTCGATCCATCAATCCATCTCTCTCTCTGTCCTACCGTCACATGAGCAAGACGCCAAGATGCTTCAACTTCAAGTGGAGAAGTTGTATGTTTGGACACAGAACTAGATGTAGGGTTCCGGTGCTTTCCTTCTGCAGGTTCTTGGGTTCTGGGCGGCGCCAGCGAGCAGCAGCTGTGGTCCATTTCCTCTGAAGATCTCCAGGAGTAGAAGAAGCTGTGGACGGGTTCCGTTCCCTGCTGGGACATTAGATACCATCCGGTAATGTTGGCGGCCTCCAAGAGTTTTCATGAAGGAAGATTCATACTTATCTGTTTCCGTCCATGTTTCCTAGAACCTCCCTCAAATCCTGGATCATCCGTTTCTCCTTCATGCCTCATCGTGAACTTCTGTGACCTCGGCCTCGGACCGCCTTGCTGCTCCTCAGCCGCTCACCTCCTGCCCTCAATCCTAAATGGTAACCTCCACTATCATCTCAACTTCTTCTCCTCCTCTGACCTGGGATCCTCCACCCTCTTAAATGCCACAGAACCACCAAGAACGGCTGTGAGGACAGAATATCTGCTCCTGGCCTCGCCACCATCTACCAAGAGCCGCACGTTCCTTCGTCCTGTTTCAGATCCTCCGGTACCTCCTGTAAATATTCAGACTCTGTAAATTAATTCACTTTGAACTCCTGTTTCGTCTCCGTCCCTCCGCTCTGGGTGGAACCGCCTCCACTGAGTCTTCAGACGTCGATCTAAAACACTTTTTTCTTTAATTATAAAATTAGCTGCAGTTAAAACTGTGTTCGACAGGCTTGTTATTTTATGAAAGTTTTTTTTTTTTTTTCCCATTTGAACTGCCTTAACACAAAAAACTTTCTCACACATTACCACACAACACAAAGTTTTTAACACTGGACTCTGTGTCATCAAACGGGTTATTCACTAAACTCTCGGTCATGTGCTCATTCAGTTTGCACTACTTCTCATATTTGCACTAATGTTTGTATTACATTACTGCCTATAGTCATACTACTGTTTACATTCACTGTTTACATTTATTAATACTGTTTACATTTATTACTACTGTTTTACATTTATTACTACTGTTTACATTTACACTACTTTTATATCTACACTACTGCTGATACATATACAGTATTCTCTGACTAGCCTTATCTAAGGATGCCAAATGTGCCTTACTGCATATGCCACTTTGCCTCTATACCAACATCAACTACCTCATACATATACTGTGTACATTAACTCATATGCTGCTGTGCCACTCTTTGCAAATGTCAATGCTAGAACCTTCAGTTTATTTTATAGATATACTTTTTATACTTTTTATACTACTATGCAAAAACTCAGGACAGTATTACACTTTTATTATTTCATTTTATGCTTATGTTCATTAAATGTTTAGTGTTTTAGTGTTGGTGTAAATTTTCATACTTTTATACTACTATGCAAAAACTCAGGACAGTATTACACTTTTATTATTTCATTTTATGCTTATGTTCATTGGGTGTTTGGTGTTTTAGTGTTGGTGTAAATTTTCATACTTTTATACTACTATGCAAAAACTCAGGACAGTGTTACACTTTTACTATTTTATGCTTATGTTTATTAAATGTTTTAGTGTTTAGTGTTTAAATGGTTACTGTTGCACCGAGGGACTGAGAGAAACGCAATTTCAATCCTGTGTATGTCCTGTACACATTGCAGTTCTGACAATAAAGTTGACTTTGACTTTTGTTTCAAGGTGTTTTTTTTCCATGTTCGTCTCGTGGTGTTTCGTTTTTTTGTGCTCAGTTGTCTCTTTTTAAAGTAAAGTTGGACCAGGGGCAGGGCAGCCGACTCGGGACCTGAAGGTCCTGGGGTTCGATTCCCAGTCATTGCACATCTTGTGGTGTCTCTGAGCAGGACGCCTTATCCCCATGTGCTCCCCAGGTGCTTTCAATAACCACCCACTGCTCCACCTGGTGGTGGATGGGTTGAATGCAGAGAGCCAGTTTCATCATTGTATGGGAACATATACAATGATGACAATACATACACATTATTATTATTATTATTTATTTATTTATTTTTATTCAAGCTCGTCAGTTTGCACCTTCTGGGCCCCGTCCTACACACCCTAACCCAAACAGACAGTTTTTACTGTTATAATCCACTTTTAATGATGACTGCACAGCATTCTCTGTGTCACGTGGCTGAAAATTAAAAGTTTTTTCCTCCCCGTATGAACATAAATGTTAAGGTTGTGCTGCAGGAAAACTTTAAAGCAACACATTTTTGCATCTGCGTCACTCAAATGTTTGCTCCTCTGTTTGATTAGATTTTTGTTTTAATGCAGCAAGACTGAATAATGTGCTGCAGAGCAATGAAGCAAACAAAACATTTCTTGTCGAGCATTATACAGTTATTTTAAGTTATTATAAACAGCCGCCAATCAAACTCTTTAGATTTGCAATCACAAATAAGCAATGCAAAATACACTGAACAGAGAAGATGCTCGGTTTATTTCATCTTACATATGCATTTATTCAGCATGATCAATTTTCAGTACTTATCGAACATGCTGCAAAGCTGAAAGTGGTAGAGTCACATATCGGAGTCTGACAGTGGTCCCCTCGGGCCAGTTTTGGGTCGTGTGGCTTCAGCTAAATGGCGAACCTGAGACCCAAACATCCCAGATGCTCGTCCATGTTTTTCTCCAGGCTGCGCTGGGAATAACCTCAGAGAGAAGGGCTATTATCCATCTGTCTGTCCCTCCACTCGTGTCTTCATCCGTCCATTCTTCACATCAGAGACGGCAGCCGCCACATGTGCAGGAAGGAGGAGGATGACATCCGTAAAGGAGGTGAAGATGGATTCATTTTATAATCGTTGCAAATCGGCGTGCGTCGTCGCTTGATTAAGTAGGAAAAAAAAGGAGGCGTGGCCTCTTCAGCCAACGTGCAACCTTCCACTTCCTCTGGACGGCGTTCATCTGACCTCCAGCTCTAATGTTAAAAACCTTGGTGTTATTTTTGATCAGGACGTGTCTTTTATCCCCACATTAAAAATGTTGGAGTCTTCACTGGAGTTAGTGGGAGAGATATCTCTCCAGTTTTGGCTTCTCTCCACTGGCTCCCTGTCAAATCCAGAATTTAATCCAAAATCTTACTTCTAACCTACAAAGCCCTCAACAACCTAGCTCCATCTTATACATGTAGTTCTCGACTTACGACGGAGTTCCGTTCCTACGCTCCGTCGTAACCTGAATTTCGACGTAACTCATAGGTCCAAACTGCACCTTATACGTACAGTACTGTATTTTACCAAGCACTTAGCCTATCCTAACACAGTACCCTACATAATTATTAAAAAAAACACATACATTTTAGAGCCATAATGAAGGGGAAAAAGAGTTAATTTCCTACTCTGGAATGCTGGTGAAGCCACTTTCCTCCGTCCCTCCTCCGGATTCTCCATTCGTTTACGTTGCAAAACCGCCGTCCATAAAACAGCTACTTTTCCACAGCTGCTGCCTGTCCAGCTTGCTCCAACAAGTTTTGTTTTGTTTTTTGAATGTCCAGAGGACCAGACTTAGCTTTTTTAGAGAGTACAGGCAGCTGTAGCCTCCGCAGCTAGCAAAACAGGAAACCGGAAACTGCGTAAATCGGCTTCAAAATAAAAAAGTTCAAAATACTTTTTTTTTTTTTTACGGAGATGCGTGTCGTAACCACGAAACGTCATAACTCGAGACCGTTGTAAGTCGAGGACTACCTGTATTACAGATCTTATTGTTCCATATTTTCCTGACGGAGCACTTCACTCTCAGACTGCAGGTTTACTTGTGGTTCCTAGAGTTTCCAAAAGCAGAATGGGAGGAAGATCTTTCAGTTCTCAGGCTCCTCTCTTGTGGAACAAACTTCCAGTTTCTGTCCATGATGCTGACACATTGTCCAGTTTGAAGACTTTCTTTTTTGATAAATCCTATAGGGTCAGCTTGGTTTCCTGAGCTATCCCTTAGTTGTTCTGCTATAGGTTTAGACTGCTGGAGGACAAATTGACCATATTTCCTAATCCGCTGCTGTCTTTACTTGCTCCAATCCACCTGTTTGTGATTTTATTTTATTTTTTTCCTTTCTAGATGGCCTCCCTTCTCACCTTTGTAATTATTTCTATCTTAAGGCGTTTTTAAAATTTTCCTCCTATAGAAAGTTCACCTGGACCTGTCATTCTGTTTGTTTCTCCTTCCTGTCCTCTCAGCCGGTCGAAACAGATGCTCGTCCTGAGCCTGGTTCTGCTGGAGGTTTCTTCCCGCCTTTCATGGCTGCGTGTGATGCACCTGTCTGAACCGCTCTGTTGTCTCCTAAGCCAGGGGTGTCCACTCCTGGTCCTGGAGAGCCTCCGTCCTGCACGTTTTAGAGGTTTCTCTCCGCCAACATGCCTGATTTGAATCAGTGGATGATTAACAGGCTTCTGCACAACATGAAGCAGGTGTGTCAGAGCATGGAAACAAGTAAAACAGGATAGTGGCCCTCATGGAGCAGGGTTGGACACACTAACTTTTATCGACTTTTCTCTGCAACTTTCCGTCACGGCTCTACGTCGTGTCATTTATTACATTTCTGCAAAGCTGCACACGTGGGACTGGAATAAATCTTTTCACAGGTTTTCCCAACATTTTTTCTTTAAAATAAATTGAAAGTGAAACGCCATCGGTAAACTTTCCTTTGTTTCAGCAGCAGGTGAAGCAGGTGACCTTTGACCTCTGAACCAAGCCCATATCCGCTGACCTTGAATTAATCTCAGCAGGTGAGGGCTCTTTGTGTTGCTGAAACGGTGGAAGTGAAACATTGAAACGAACGACACCAGCTTGTTTTTAAAACGCGCTCTCGAGCACTCGGTGGGAATTCAAACAACGTGTTCCACGCAGAGAGCGATTTCTCAGTGAAGTTGTTCATGACTTTCATTTTGGTTTGAACGTTCCTCTTCGCTCCCGTCTCAAATCCCAAACGATAAAAATCAGATTTAATAAGCCGAGCTGCTGTTGAGCGAGCGAGCCTCTGGACTGGAGGTTGGGCGTCTCTAAGCTGGTTTCTATGGCAACCGGCGAGCCTTTGAATTAAACAGGATGCTTTAATCATCCCAAGTAGTTTCTTTGGTTTCTACAAACATTGGACATCTGCAACACGACGTTTTAGTTTTTATTCTTCTAACAGCATGAATATAACAGAATATATTTTATTTAAAGTACTCCCTGCTGTGATTTATACATTTATTTAATCATCCTGGAAAACTATAAGATGTATTTTTGGTGGAACATGCCTTGATTTGAATTGCTTATTTTATTAATCATGTGTTTTTATTACATTACTGGATCAATAAAGTTGTATTTCAAGTTGTAACAGACAAAAAAAAAGAGTCTAAATAAATATATATTTTGTGCAGTGTTTACTAGCAAGTTTTATACAGGTAGTCCTCGACTTACAGCGGTCTCGACTTACAGCGATTTGGTGTTACGAACGCATTATCATTAATAATTTTTTTTTTTTTTTAATCTTATTTTATGTGTTTAAATGTTCTTGATTTTATGTGTACAGCACTTTGTTGCAGCTGTGGTTGTTTTAAATGGTTTTATAAATAAATTATTATTATTATTATTATTATTTTGAAGCCAATTACGCAGTTTTCGGCAGTGTTTGGCAGTTTTCGGCAGTGTTTGGCAGTTTTCGGCAGTGTTTGGCAGTTTTCGGCAGTGTCCGTCAGTTTTCGGCAGTGTTTGGCAGTTTTCGGCAGTGTTTGGCAGTTTTCGGCAGTGTTCGGCAGTTTTCTGCAGTGTTCGGCAGTTGTCGGTTAGCTTCTGTTAGCTCCGGTTTCGACAGCCGGCTTTGGACGGACCGTGTGTCCGATCAGAGATTGCTTCACTCAGATAAATGAGCTGGAAACGGTCGGTGAACTCTGTGGACGTCTCAGGCGCGGACGAACGGCTTGGCGGCCTGGATGTTGGTGGCACCCAGAGCTAACATGCTAAAACGCGGATGAACGGCTTCACCAGCTCCCAGTAAGAAATTAACTACGGTACGTATTTTTTTCCATCATTATGGGTCCAAATGTACTGTATGTGTTTTTTGATAATTATGTAGGGTACTGTGTTAGGATAGGTGAAGTGCTTGGTAAATGTACAGTACAGTACATGTACGTGTATAAGTGGCGGCTAGTGTGTACTTCCGACTTACGGCGATTTTTGTGTTACGAACGGGCGAAGGAACGGAACTCGTTCGTAAGTCGGGGACCACCTGTACTTTACAAAATTTGAAAATTATATTGACACAATATCGTATATTTGTTTTAAATACTGGGAGTGGTGCATGCACTGTAAAGACATAAAGTCTTAAAACATTGTATCTGCTCGTGTGCTGACATGTAGTAAGAATGACTAGTGTTGAAATTGATAATCTTTTTTTTTTTTACTTCCCTGTAGGTTATTGAGGCCAAAGCTGAGGTTCCTGCAGGGTTTGACTGCAGACGTGTGGACGATTTCAGAGAGAGACACCGACTGAGTCTGAGCTCAGTAGAATAAATTATTGTTCTTAACAGAATTTAGAAAGTTCCTGGAGAAACTTTGACGGGGACTGCTGCGTTGCGGCCACTTTAAAACTTTGATTTGACAGTTCTATGTGTTGGGGTTCGCTCTCAGGCCCCATCAAATCAAATGTCAGCTCCATGCTGAGCTCCAGCCATTTAACTTGAGTTCTGTCAGTGTTTTTCAATGAGAAAAATGGCATACATGTAATGGGTTCTATCGCCGGTCATTGCACATTTTGTGCTGTCTCTGAGCAGGACACCTCATCCCCGGGCGCTGCCCACTGCTCCACCCGGTGGTGGATGGGTTAAATGCCACCATTGCATGGGAACATACAATGATGACAACGCATACACATTACAGTATTATTATTATTGTTTATCCTCTTGAGATGAATTATCTCGTTTTATTAAGAAATCACTTGTTTTCTCAAGACAAGTTGTTTAAAATAACCAGGTTCTTTTTTCAGGATTTGTTTTTTTTTGTCTCAGTTTCTCAAGATAGTGAGTTATTTTTCTCTTTATTGCAAGATGAGCTGAATTTCTCAACATAATGAGTTATTATCTCAAGCTTTATTCCTCAATCTAAAACATTAGGTTTGTTTCTTCAAGTTAACTCATGTTCTGAAGTTAGTTATTTCAAAATAACTCGTAACACATTTTTCAAGAAATTGATTTTTCTTTACTTCATCACCTCTTGATTAGTAGTGTGGTCCTTGTGGGCCACCGTCCTGCACGTTTTACATGTTGTTCTGCTCCAACACACCAGAGTCAACGGTTGAATTACCTCCTCAGCCTGATCACCTGTCCCTCACAATAAAATACATTAAACATGCACAACACTCCTGAGGGTTATCACGTTTGTTTTCTTTATGCAATGAGTTATTTATCTTTCATAATGAATATTTCATGATTAAACCTGCTGTTTTAATATTATGAGTTACATTTTATTTTGACTGTGAGTTATTGTGAGAAAATGGGCATCGTTATCTACAGTACTGATAACAAAATCAAAATTCAAACTGTGTCCTCTCTGGGCTTCCGTACAAAAGATGCTTTGTTTGTTTTAGCGATTAGGAAACTAATGAAGCAAAGCTTATTTTCTTGGCATAAAATAAACATTGAGGTTGTCCCAAGATGATAAAAATAAAATAAATATTAGCTGACGTGGCAGTTCTTGGCTTCCGTACAATTGTCTTTTAGCGTTTGATTAGAAAAAGTTTGTTTTATAAAATGTTACAGCGGATGCTGAAGTTTGTGTTGTTGCCTCGACTTGACGGTTAAATCAGCAGGTTTGATGGTCACTGTAGAAAATGCTCACATACATTTAAAAATGACAAATAGTAAAATGATCATTATTTTTCTTTTTGCAACTCCCCTAAGGGATCGCCACAGCAAACTACCGGTAAGTTGCACGAAATTTACAAAAAGTAAACATTAATTATCTAAAAAAAAAAAAAAAAGCAGATTGAGCTGAATCTTCACTTTGTCTCTGTCTCCCGTCCTGAGCAGCACGTTGGCGACAGTGGGAAGGAATGACCCCCTTTTAACAGAAAGAAACCTCGAGAAGAACCAGCTTCAGGCTGGACAGACATCTGCATCAAGTGTGTAGTTTCTATGGTCCAGTTGTAGTTTCTATGGTCCAGTTGTAGTTTCTATGGTCCAGTTGTAGTTTCTATAGTCCAGTTGTAGTTTCTATGGTCCAGTTGTAGTTTCTATGGTCCAGTTGTAGTTTCTATGGTCCAGTTGTAGTTTCTATAGTCCAGTTGTAGTTTCTATGCTCCAGTTGTAGTTTCTATAGTCCAGTTGTAGTTTCTATGCTCCAGTTGTAGTTTCTATGGTCCAGTTGTAGTTTCTATGGTCCAGTTGTAGTTCCTATGGTCCAGTTGTAGTTTCTATGGTTGTAGTTTGTGTACTCTGTAGTCTGGGTGTAGTTTATATGGTCCAGTTGTAGTTTCTATGGTGCGGGTGTAGTTTGTGTACTTTGTAGTCTGGGTGTAGTTTATATGGTCGAGTGGTAGTTTGTGTACTTTGTAGTCTGGGTGTAGTTTATATGGTCCAGTTGTAGTTTCTATGGTGCAGGTGTAGTTTCTATGGTTAGGTGTAGTTTCTATGGTCCAGTTGTAGTTTGTGTGGTCTGGGTGTAGTTTCTGCGGTCCAGTTATAGTTTCTATGGTTAGGTGTAGTTTGTGTGGTCTGGGTGTAGTTTCAATGGTTCAGTTGTAGTTTCTATGGTCCAGCTGTAGTTTCTATGGTCCAGTTGCAGTTTCTATGGTTAGGTGTAGTTTGTGTGGTCTGGGTGTAGTTTCTATGGCCCAGTTGTAGTTTCTATGGTTAGGTGTAGTTTTGTGGTCTGGGTGTAGTTTCTATGGCCCGGTTGTAGTTTCTATAGTTAGGTGTAGTTTGTGTGGTCTGGATGTAGTTTCTATGGTCCAGTTGTAGTTTCTATGGTTTGGTCTAATTTTTGTGATCTGGGTGTAGTTTAATGGTCCAGTTGTAGTTTCTATGGTTAGTTGTAGTTTGTGTGGTCTGGGTGTAGTTTCTATGGTCCAGTTGTAGTTTCTATGGTTAGGTGTAGTTTGTGTGGTCTGGGTGTAGTTTCTATGGTCCAGTTGTAGTTTCTGTGTTTAGGTGTAGTTTGTGTGGTCTGGGTGTAGTTTATATGGTCCAGTTGTAGTTTCTATGGTCCAGTTGTAGTTTCTATGGTCCAGTTGTAGTTTCTATGCTCCAGTAGTAGTTTATATGGCCCAGTTGTAGTTTGTGTACTTTGTAGTCTGGGTGTAGTTTATATGGTCCAGTTGTAGTTTCTATGGTGCAGGTGTAGTTTCTATGGTTAGGTGTAGTTTGTTTAGTCTGGGTGTAGTTTCTATGGTCCAGTTGTAGTTTCTATGGTTAGGTGTAGTTTGTGTAGTCTGGGTGTTGTATCTATTGTCCCGTTGTAGTTTCTATGGTTAGGCGTAGTTTGTGTCGTCTGGGTGTAGTTTATATGGTCCAGTTGTAGTTTCTATGGTTAGGTGTAGTTTGTGTGGTCTGGATGTTGTTTCTATGGTCCGTTTGTAGTTCCTATGGTTAAGTGTAGTTTGTGTGGTCTGGGTGTAGTTTACATGGTCCAGTTGTAGTTTCTAAGGTCCAGCTTTAATTTCTATGGTTAAGTGTAGTTTGTGTGGTCTGGGTGTAGTTTCTATGGTCCAGTTGTAGTTTATCTGTTCCAGTTGTAGTTTCTATGGTTTGGTGTAGTTTTTGTGATCTGGGTGTAGTTTAACGGTCCAGTTGTAGTTTCTATGGTTAGGTGTTGTTTGTGTGGTCTGGGTGTAGTTTATATGGTCCAGTTGTAGTTTCTATGGTTAGGTGTAGTTTGTGTGGTCTGGGTGTAGTTTCTATGGTCCAGTTGTAGTTTCTGTGGTTAGGTGTAGTTTGTGTGGTCTGGGTGTAGTTTCTATGGTCCAGTTGTAGTTTCTATGCTCCAGTAGTAGTTTATATGGTCCAGTTGTAGTTTGTGTACTTTGCAGTCTGGGTGTAGTTTATATGGTCCAGTTGTAGTTTCTATGGTGCAGGTGTAGTTTCTATGGTTAGGTGTAGTTTCTATGGTCCAGTTGTAGTTTCTATATTCCAGTTATAGTTTCTATGGTTAGGTGTAGTTTGTGTGGTCTGGGTGTAGTTTCTGCGGTCCAGTTATAGTTTCTATGGTTAGGTGTAGTTTGTGTGGTCTGGGTGTAGTTTCAATGGTCCATTGTAGTTTCTATTGTTAGGTGTAGTTTCTATGGTCCAGTTGTAGTTTCTATGGTTAGGTGTAGTTTCTATGGTCCAGTTGCAGTTTCTATTGTTAGGTGTATTTTGTGTGGTCTGGGTGTAGTTTATATGGTCCAGTTGTAGTTTCTAACGTCCAGCTGTAGTTTCTATGGTTAGGTGTAGTTTGTGTGGTCTGGGTGTAGTTTCAATGGTCCAGTTGTAGTTTCTATGGTTAGGTGTAGTTTCTGTGGTCCAGTTGCAGTTTCTATTGTTTGGTGTAGTTTTTTGTGGTCTGGGTGTAGTTTATATGGTCCAGTTGTAGTTTCTAAGGTCCAGCTGTAGTTTCTATGGTTAGGTGTAGTTTGTGTGGTCTGGGTTTAGTTTCCTTGGTCCAGTTGTAGTTTCTATGGTGCAGGTGTAGTTTATGTGGTCTGGGTGTAGTTTATATGGTCCAGTTGTAGTTTCTAAGGTCCAGCTGTAGTTTGTGTGCTCTGGGTGTAGTTTCTATAGTCCAGTTGTAGTTTCTATAGTTAGGTGTAGTTTGTGTGGTCTGGGTGTAGTTTGTATGGCCCAGTTTTAGCTTCTATAGTGCAGGTGTAGTTTCAATGGTCCAGTTGTAGTTTCTATAGTTAGGTGTAGTTTGTGTGGTCTGGGCGTAGATAAGGTGTGGTCTGGATGTAGTTTCTATGGTCCAGTTGTAGTTTCTATTGTTAGGTGTAGTTTTTGTGATCAGGGTGTAGTTTAATGGTCCAGTTGTAGTTTCTATGGTTAGGTGTAGTTAGTGTGGTCTGGGTGTAAACTAGAGTCTAAACCTATAGCAACAGAACTAAGGAATGCAGTTGTTCAGGAAACCCAAGCCAATCCCAACTATAGGATTTGTCAAAAGGAAAGTCTTCAGTCTTAAAAGTTGACAGGAAATTTGTTCCACAAGATAGGAGCCTGATAACTGAAAGCTCTGCCCCAACTTCTTAAAACTCTAGGAACCACACTCCTCAGACTGACAGAGCCCTTTGTATGGAGTGCAAAATGTATTTTAACAAAAAATAAATAAAAAAGAAAAGAAACTTTTCAGATGACCAGACAACATTGTTGGAATCTTTACCTGGATTATTGAGCATGAACGTTGACCATAGGAACCACATGTCAACCCTGCACTGCTCTGTGTGGAGGACATGATGGAACTAGTCACAGAAACAGGACATTAAAGTTTATTATAAACTTTAATAATAATAATAAACTTTAATAATAATAATAATAATAATAATAATAAACTGTAATAATATTAATAAACTGTAATAATAATAAACTTTAATAATAATAAACTGTATTATTATTAATAATAATAATAATACATTTTAATAATAATAATAATAAACTTTAATAATAATAAACTTTAATAATAATAATAATAATAATAATAATAATAATAATAATAATAATAATAATAATAATAATAATAATAATAATAAACTTTAATAAGACATAATAATAATAATCCATCCATCCATCCATTTTCGTCCGCTTATCCGGGGTCGGGTCGCGGGGGTAGCAGCCTAAGTAGGGAGGCCCAGACTTCCCTCTCCCCAGCCACTTGGAGCAGCTCCTCTGGGGGAATCCCAAGGCGTTCCCAGGCCAGCCGAGAAACATAGTCCCTCCAGCGTATCCTGGGTCTTCCTCTGGGTCTCCTCCCGGTGGGACATGCCCGGAACACCTCACCAGGGAGGCGTCCAGGAGGCATCCTAACCAGATGCCCGAGCCACCTCAACTGGCTCCTCTCGATGTGGAGAAGCAGCGGCTCTACTCCGAGTCCCTCCCGGATGACTGAGCTTCTCACCCTATCTCTAAGGGAGAGTCCAGACACCCTGCGGAGAAAACTCATTTCAGCCGCTTGTATCCGAGATCTCGTTCTTTCGGTCACAACCCAAAGCTCATGACCATAGATGAGGGTGGGAACGTAGATCGATCGGTAAATTGAGAGCTTTGCCTTTCGACTCAGCTCTCTCTTCACCACGACAGACCGGTACAGCGCCCGCTTCACTGCGGACGCTGCACCTATCCGCCTATCGATCTCACGCTCCAGTTTTCCCTCATTCGTGAACAAGACCCCGAGATACTTAAACTCCTCCACTTGGGGCAGGACCTCATCCCCGACCCGGAGAGGGCATGCTACCCTTTTCCGGCTCAAGACCATGGCCTCGGATTTGGAGGAACTGATCCTCATCCCGGCCGCATCACACTCGGCTGCAAACCGCTCCAGCGAAAGCTGTAGATCACGATCTGATGAAGCCAATAGGACCACATCATCTGCAAAAAACAGAGAAGCGATTCTAAGGCCACCAAAACGGATCCTCTCAACACCTTGGCTGCGCCTAGAAATTCTGTCCATAAAAGTTATGAACAGAATCGGTGACAAAGGGCAACCTTGGCGGAGTCCAACTCTCACCGGAAACGAGCCTGACTTACTGCCGGCAATGCGGACCAAGCTCTGACACCGGTCGTACAGGGACCTAACAGCCCTTATCAAAGGGCCTGGTACCCCATACTCCCGGAGTACCCCCCACAGAACCCCCCGAGGGACGCGGTCGAATGCCTTCTCCAAGTCCACAAAGCACATGTAAACTGGTTGGGCAAACTCCCACGCACCCTCCAGGACCCTGCTGAGGGTGTAGAGCTGGTCCAGTGTTCCACGACCAGGACGAAAACCACACTGCTCCTCCTGAATCCGAGGTTCGACTATCCGACGGACCCTCCTCTCCAGAACCCCTGAATAGACCTTACCAGGGAGGCTTAAGAGTGTGATCCCCCTATAGTTGGAACACACCCTACGGTCCCCCTTTTTGAATAGGGGAACCACCACCCCAGTCTGCCAATCCAAGGGAACTGCCCCCGATGTCCACGCGATATTGCAGAGTCGCGTAAGCCAACACAACCCCACAACATCCAGAGCCCTAAGGAACTCAGGGCGAATCTCATCCACCCCCGGAGCCCTGCCACCGCGGAGCTTTTTAACCACCTCGGTGACCTCAGCTCCAGAGATTGGAGAGCCCGACCCAAAGTCCCCAGGCTCCGCTTCCTCAGTGGAAGACGTGCCAGTAGGATTGAGGAGGTCTTCGAAGTACTCCGCCCACCGACTCACAACATCCCGAGTTGAGGTCAACAGCACGCCATCCCCACCATAAATGGTGTTGGTCGCGTACCGCTTTCCCCCCCTGAGACGCCGGATGGTGGACCAGAATCGCCTCGAAGCCGTACGGAAGTCATTCTCCATGGCCTCTCCGAACTCCTCCCACGCCCGAGTTTTTGCCTCAGCAACCACCCGAGCCGCATGCCGCTTGGACTGTCGGTACCTATCTGCTGCTTCCGGGGTCCCACAGGCCAAAAAGGCCCAATAGGACTCCTTCTTCAGCATGACAGCATCCCTCACCGCCGGTGTCCACCACCGGGTTCGAGGGTTGCCACCACGACAGGCACCAACAACCTTGCGGCCACAACTCTGATAAGCTGCCTCGACAATAGAGGCGCGGAACATGGCCCACTCGGACTCAATGTCCCCCGCCTCCCTCAGAACGTGTTCAAAGCTCTCCCGGAGGTGGGAGTTAAATAATAATAATCCATCCATCCATCCATCCATCTTCTTCCGCTTATCCGGGGTCGGGTCGCTGGGGGTAGCAGCCTAAGTAGGGAGGCCCAGACTTCCCTCTCCCCAGCCACTTGGAGCAGCTCCTCCGGGGGAATCCCAAGGCGTTCCCAGGCCAGCCGAGAAACATAGTCCCTCCAGCGCGTCCTGGGTCTTCCTCTGGGTCTCCTCCCGGTGGGACATGCCCGGAACACCTCACCAGGGAGGCGTCCAGGAGGCATCCTAACCAGATGCCCGAGCCACCTCAACTGGCTCCTCTCGATGTGGAGAAGCAGCGGCTCTACTCCGAGTCCCTCCCGGATGACTGAGCTTCTCACCCTATCTCTAAGGGAGAGTCCAGCCACCCTGCGGAGAAAACTCATTTCAGCCGCTTGTATCCGAGATCTTGTTCTTTCGGTCATAACCCAAAGCTCATGACCATAGATGAGGGTGGGAACGTAGATCGATCGGTAAATTGAGAGCTTTGCCTTTTGACTCAGCTCTCTCTTCACCACGACAGACCGGTACAGCGCCCGCTTCACTGCGGACGCTGCACCTATCCGCCTATCGATCTCACGCTCCAGTTTTCCCTCATTCGTGAACAAGATCCCGAGATACTTAAACTCCTCCACTTGGGGCAGGACCTCCTCCCCGACCCGGAGAGGGCATGCTACCCTTTTCCGGCTCAAGACCATGGCCTCGGATTTGGAGGAACTGATCCTCATCCCGGCCGCATCACACTCGGCTGCAAACCGCTCCAGTGAAAGTTGTAAATCACGAACTGATGAAGCCAGTAGGACCACATCATCTGCAAAAAACAGAGAAGCGATTCTAAGGTCACCAAAACGGATCCTCTCAACACCTTGGCTGCGCCTAGAAATTCTGTCCATAAAAGTTATGAACAGAATCGGTGACAAAGGGCAACCTTGGCGGAGTCCAACTCTCACCGGAAACGAGCCTGACTTACTGCCGGCAATGCGGACCAAGCTCTGACACCGGTCGTACAGGGACCTAACAGCCCTTATCAAAGGGCCTGGTACCCCATACTCCCGGAGTACCCCCCACAGAACCCCCCGAGGGACGCGGTCGAATGCCTTCTCCAAGTCCACAAAGCACATGTAAACTGGTTGGGCAAACTCCCACGCACCCTCCAGGACCCTGTTGAGGGTGTAGAGCTGGTCCAGTGTTCCACGACCAGGACGAAAACCACACTGCTCCTCCTGAATCCGAGGTTCGACTATCCGACGGACCCTCCTCTCCAGAACCCCTGAATAGACCTTACCAGGGAGGCTTAAGAGTGTGATCCCCCTATAGTTGGAACACACCCTACGGTCCCCCTTTTTGAATAGGGGAACCACCACCCCAGTCTGCCAATCCAAGGGAACTGCCCCCGATGTCCACGCGATATTGCAGAGTCGCGTAAGCCAACACAACCCTACAACATCCAGAGCCCTAAGGAACTCCGGGCGAATCTCATCCACCCCCGGAGCCTTGCCACCGCGGAGCTTTTTAACCACCTCGGCGACCTCAGCACCAGAGATCGGAGAACCCGACCCAAAGTCCCCAGGCTCCGCTTCCTCAGTGGAAGACGTGCCAGTAGGATTGAGGAGGTCTTCGAAGTATTCCGCCCACCGACTCACAACATCCCGAGTTGAGGTCAGCAGCACGCCACCCCCACCATAAATGGTGTTGGTCGCGTACCTCTTTCCCCCCCTGAGACGCCGGATGGTGGACCAGAATCGCCTCGAAGCCGTACGGAAGTCATTCTCCATGGCCTCTCCGAACTCCTCCCACGCCCGAGTTTTTGCCTCAGCAACCACCCGAGCCGCATGCCGCTTGGACTGCCGGTACCTATCAGCTGCTTCCGGGGTCCCACAAGCCAAAAAGGCCCAATAGGACTCCTTCTTCAGCCTGACAGCATCCCTCACTGCCGGTGTCCACCACCGGGTTCGAGGGTTGCCACCACGACAGGCACCAACAACCTTGCGGCCACAGCTCCGATAAGCTGCCTCGACAATAGAGGCGCGGAACACGGCCCACTCGGACTCCATGTCCCCCGCCTCCCTTGGAACGTGTTCAAAGCTCTCCCGGAGGTGGGAGTTAAAGCTCCGTCTTACGGGAGACTCTGCCAGACGTTCCCAGCAGACCCTCACAATACGTTTGGGTCTGCCAGGTCTGACCGGCATCCTCCCCCACCATCGGAGCCAACTCACCACCAGGTAGTGGTCAGTTGACAGCTCCGCCCCTCTCTTCACCCGAGTGTCCAAGACATGCGGCCGCAGATCAGATGAGACGACAACAAAGTCGATCATCGAACTGCGACCTAGGGTGTCCTGGTGCCAAGAGCACATATGGACACCCTTATGCTTAAACATGGTGTTCGTTATGGACAATCCATGACGAGCACAGAAGTCCAATAACAGAACACCACTCTGGTTCAGATCAGGGGGGCCGTTCCTCCCAACCACACCCCTCCAGGTCTCACTGTCATTGCCCACGTGAGCGTTGAAGTCCCCCAGTAGAACAAGGGAGTCCCCAGGAGGCGCACTCTCCAATACCCCCTCCAAGGACTCCAAAAAGGGTGGGTAATCTGCGCTGCCGTTCGGCGCATAGGCACAAACAACAGTCAGAGCCCGTCCCCCCACACGTAGGCGAAGGGAGGCTACCCTCTCGTTCACCGGGGTGAACCCCAACGTACAGGCACCAAGATGGGGGGCAACAAGTATGCCCACTCCTGCTCGGCGCCTCTCACCAGGGGCAACTCCAGAGTGGAAGAGTGTCCAACCCCTCTCAAGGAAACTGGTTCCAGAGCCAGAGCCATGCGTTGAGGTGAGTCCGACTATTTCTAGTCGGAAACTCTCAACCTCACACACTAGCTCAGGCTCCTTCCCCACCAGAGAGGTGACATTCCATGTCCCAATGGCCAGCTTCTGTAGCCGAGGATCAGACCGCCAGGGTCCCCGCCCTCGGCCACCACCCATCTCACATTGCACCCGACCCCTTTGGCCCCTCCCACAGGTGGTGAGCCCATGGGAAGGGGGACCCACGTCTCCTCTTCGGGCTGTGCCCGGCCGGGCTCCATGGGTAAAAGCCCGGCCACCAGGCGCTCGCCAGCGTGCCCCACCTCCGGGCCTGGCTCCAGAGTGGGGCCCCGGTGACCCGCGTCCGGGCGAGGGAAAACTTAGTCCATTAATTGTACTCATCATAGGGGTTTTTGGGCTGCACTTTGTCTGGTCCCTCACCTAGGACCTGTCTGCCTTGGGTGACCCTTCTAGGGGCATGAAGCCCCTGACAGCATAGCTCCTAGGATCATTGGGACACTCAAACCCCTCCACCACGGTAAGGTGGCAGCCCAGGGAGGGGAATAATAATAATAATAAACTTTAATAATAATAATAATACATACACATACATATACAGTATTCTCTGACTAGCCTTATTTAAGGATGCCCAATGTGCCTTACTGCATATGCCACTTTGCCTCTATACCAACATCAACTACCTCATACATATACTGTGTACATTAACTCATATGCTGCTTTGCCACTCTTTGCAAATGTCAATGCTAGAACCTTCAGTTTATTTTATAGATATACTTTTTATACTTTTTATACTACTATGCAAAAACTCAGGACAGTATTACACTTTTATTATTTCATTTTATGCTTATGTTCATTAAATGTTTAGTGTTTTAGTGTTGGTGTAAATTTTCATACTTTTATACTACTATGCAAAAACTCAGGACAGTGTTACACTTTTACTATTTTATGCTTATGTTTATTAAATGTTTCAGTGTTTTAGTGTTTAAATGGTTACTGTTGCACCGAGGGACTGAGAGAAACGCAATTTCAATCCTGTGTATGTCCTGTACATATTGCAGTTCTGACAATAAAGTTGACTTTGAATAATAATAAACTTTAATAATAATAATAATAATAAACTTTAATAATAATAATACACTTTAATAATTATTATTAAAGTTTATTATTATTATTAAAGTGTATTATTATTATTAAAGTTTATTATTATTATTAAAGTGTATTATTATTATTAAAGTTTATTATTATTAGTGTACTGTATTGTAATCTGGGCGTGACTCGGGTCGTGAAGAGACTCGGCTGCAGGACGCTTCTCCTGTGTGTGTGTGTGTGTGTGTGCTGTGCAGTCTCTCTCCTGCAGGGGGCAGCAGATAGTTTTTTTAACTCCTGCACAGCGGAGGAGGAGGAGGAGCGACACTCCGTGCTGAGGCCGGGAACAGGAAACTTGTCGCTTCTGCTCCGAAGCTCCGAGGAGGAGAACCGCTGCTTTCTGACAGCACGAGGTGAGGCTCGGCCCGGCGGAGGACACCGAGGAGGACCGGAGGAACCGAGCAGCGACCGGCGGGGGGGAGGAGGGGGGAGAGAGACACCGGAACCCCGGAGGACTTCTCTCCCGCTCCGTTTCCGCCTCGTGACCTAATTTCCAGGCCGAAGCTCGTGCCCGAACCTCGTGTTCCGGAGGCTGGACCTGGACCAGACCCGGACCAGACCTGGACCAGAACCCGGTGAGTGTCCGAGCTGCGCGCCTCCTCCTGCGCTCAGCCGAGGAGGCGTCACGGAGGCCGGGGCGGGTCGGTGCGACAGCCGCGGTGCGCGCGGAGCCACGAGCTGCTGCAGGTTCTGGGCTCGGTTCGGTTCCCCCCCCCCTTTACAGTTTTCAGTCAGGGCCCGGAGTTGGACTTGAGGCACGCGCATGCACACGTGCACACTCTTGCAGGCGCCTCTCTGCAGAAATTGACCAAGTTCAGACAGGTGAGAACTTTCAGAGTTGACGTGCGGGTCCGCACTGAACGTAAACAAAGCCTGCGCTCTGTGACGTCACTGCAAACAGAGGTCCAGAACACCTGACGTCACTTTTTCACACGTTTCTACCTGGAGGGTTGAGCATGCATGCATGCAAAAAAAAAAAACAAAAAAAAGGGTTGAGCATGCAGCAGGAAACTGTTCCTCCACACCTTTGACCCGCTTTCAGTCACTTCCACTGTTTCTGCAGGTAAATAAACACAGAGCAACAGCTTATGCTCACAAATCTTTTAATTTAATTTAAATCTTTAAAACGATGCATAAAGTACGTTATCCTGAACTATATGTAAGAGTTTGCTCCGGTAGGTTTTTTAAAAACCTGATAATTTTGAAATGCGGGTACGCACTGAACGTAAACAAAGCCTGAGCTCTGTGACGTCAGAGGTCCAGAACACCTGACGTCACTTTTTCACATGTTTCTACCTGGAGGGTTGAGCATGCATCAGGAAACCGTTCCTCCACATGGCCGACCCGCTTTCAGTCCCTTCGGCTGTTTCCGCAGGTCAACAAACACGTGAGATAGTTGGCAACAACTTACGCTTACTACAAATCTTTAATTTAAACCAAACAAAAGTTTATTGATGTGCATTTCTGGATTGTGGGTACGCACTCGACGTAAACAAAGTACTTTGCGGAGAGTGGTGGCGCAGAGGTTAGAGACGGTGGGCCTGTGATGGTACCGACAACATAAAAAAATGTGGATGGAAAAAGGTGAAACACCCCTGCCTCCCACTCTGGGCCCCTGAGCAAGGCCCCTAACCCCCACCATCTTCTCCCTAAACAGGTCTCTCTTGAAAATGAGTTCACGTGGCTCAATGAGACTACCTGGATAATTAAAGGGTAAATAAAAACTTTTTTCTGCACACTCAGCATTTTTTTTTTTCAATTTATTTATTCATTTTAAAGAGAACAACAAAAATAAAAGAAAAAGCAATACAAACAACAACAAATACAATTTAAAACAAAATACAAACAATTTAAAATGAAAGGAGCAAAAAGAAGAAGGAATCTTATCATATCTTTTCATTCATTCATTCATTCAACCTTTATTTATACAGGCTAGCCTCGTTGAGTCACGGGGACTCATTTACAAGAGGGACCTGTCTCACTCACACCAAACAACCATCCACTCTCACACTCACACCTAGGGTCAATTTAGAGTCACCAATCAGCCTAACAAGCATGTTTTTTGGTCTGTGGGAGGAAACCGGAGTACCCGGAGGAAACCCACGCATGCACGGGGAGAACATGCAAACTCCACCCAGAAAGGCCCCGGACCGGGATTTGAACCGGCAACCTTCTCGCTGAGAGGCAGCAGCTCTACCAGTTGTGCCAACGTGCTGCCCAATATCTGCCCCCACTCTTCACACAATTAGTTTAACAAATGATTATTTACAAGTAACATACCAAAATGAATAACTGTAGATTATTCAAATACTAATACAACATTCTACACTAAGCTACTTCGTATATAATTTTCAAGCAATTTAGCCTTAACCATGTTTTTGAATGTATACCATATTTTTCGGCCTATAAGTCGCACCTTTTTGCCTAATTTTCATGTCCTGCGACTTATGGGGCGAAGCGACTTATTTATGGATTTTTTTCCATATTTTTAGACCAATTTTTGGCTGAGATATGACCGTTTCCATTCATTCTGACGAAAAAATGGAGCAGTACCACTTTCGGCCGCTAGGGTCCACCGACCGTTCCCAGCTCATGTGTCCGACAGAAGCCTCCTCTGCTCGGACTCACTCTGTCGCAGCCGGCCTCCTGAACTCTGGAGGTCTGAACTACTGTTAGCTCAGTGTTTGTTAGCAAAATAGCTCAAGAACCACAAGACAGATTTTGATGAAACTTACAGAAAGTAATCACTGGATGGACATTTACAACTGTTTAGCTGTAGGAGATGTTTGAGCTAAAATTCGATTTATTTATAATTTATTTTCGCAGCGCGCGCGACCGTTTGGAAGACGTCAAAGCGAAACAATTTAAATCCAGCTGATTTGACCATTACGTGAATTTATTAAGGAAAAGTTCAGCTCAGACACATCTTTGCTATAATTTTCAGCAAACAAATAATTGTTTTTAAGTGTTAATCTTGTTAAAGTCCTACCGTGCACGCGCCTGTGGCCATTTCCGGGTTGTCACCGCTGACGCGCAACATACGCGACGCGTCAGCGGTGACGCATAATAGATGCGACTTATGGGGCGAAGCGACATATTTATGGATTTCTCCACTTTATTGGCCATAATTGGACTGATGTGACTTATAGGGCGGTGCAACTTATCGGCCGGAAAATACGGTACATTGATTTTGCATTCTTAACATCACTTTCCAGAACATTCCACAATCCAATTCCCTGGATTATGGTAGACCGTCCCTTCAAACTGGTTCTTGAAGTAACAACTCCGAGCTGCTGGACTGTTTTCAGCCTCTTCAGCTGTTTCTGTCGATAAACATCGTGTGGTCGTTGGCTCCAGATTCATAGGAGTAAAAGATTAGTTTCATTCGTTGTGAATTTATTTTGACCGGACTGCACGGCGTTGCGTTGTGGACCTTTAGTGTCTCTGCAGTTTTGTCCAAAACGTTCTGCCTCGTGAAGCGTTTTACGGCTTAACGTGAATTCAGAGCCCGATTGAGCTATTCACATCTGCAGCTCACGACTCTGTGGGTTTGTGTTGCATGTGGCAGATTGCGTAACGCTCCATGTGACAGTCTGAACGTGCACAATCAGTGCCCGGGCCCGTATTTCCATCCGTTGTGTTGCTGTCCGGCTCTAGTGGCAGTGTTGCCAGATCTCGCGACAGAAACAAGCGACCACCAGCCCCATGAAAACAAGCCCAAAACAAGCCCAGCTGGCAACCCGCCCCATTGTGTAAAAACAAATGCCGTTTTTAAACAGTATAAACATACATTTATTATGGTATTGCATATAAACATCAAAATGATGCTAAACACTTTGAAGAACATATCCACTCTAAAAAAATAAAAATGCATTTTGCATATTTATACAAATTAATCCCATTAAGCCTCTGGGACCCATTTACCAGAGAGACCTGAATTTTAAAACGAAGAGTGATGACAACAATGGACAATCATAAAGGATGTGTACAAAAAAATAAATAAAAATTAAACGGCAAACTCATAGTCAGCTAAGTCAACAAAAAACGTTCTACCGCTGAATAAACATCAGCCTGTCTAACCGCACCTGAACGTAACATCCGCCTTGACGTAACATACGTGGAAGGGGGGGGGGGTGTGTGTGTGAAGAGACAAACTACTGTATTTTTCGGAGTATAGGTCGCACCTTTTAATCATTTTTTCATGCCCCACTCCCCTCAGGACGGAGGTTGAGGAGCATCAAGTGTAGAACCACTAGACTGAGGAACAGCTTCTACCCTGAGGCTGTTAGACTCATGAATAAATAAAAATAAAATAAAAAATAAACACTGCAAAATATCACATCATACTGATGCTGATCTGTTTTCTTGTTGCTGTGTTCATCTGTGTTCATCTGTGACCATCTGCTCATACAAACTCATGTTCGTGCTGCTGTTTATTCCCACTATATTAGGCTTAGTGTATTACTAGTTGATGTTTTTCTTAGTTAGTTCTAGATGTTATTACTGTTTTTCTCTTTCATTTGTTGTTGGATGTAACTGGGACCTCGTGTACATAATCTCGTTTTCATCACATGTACCACATGCGGTGCAAATGACAATAAAGACTCTCTGACTCTGATAATTGGATGGTGCGACCTATACTCCGAAAAATACGGTACCTACCACTCGTATTAATTTTAGCTTTCACTCTGACAGAAAAACAAGCCCAAATGTACATGTGCCTGTAGAAAATAACAAGCCCATAGCCGCTTAAAATAAGAGGACTTGGCAACTATGGGTGGAAGCTGTGGGACCTGGATGTTGTGACTCACATGTTGCTCCAGGTCTGCCAAGTGAAACACGGCTCTCCCTGAAGGGGGCGTACCTCTGAGGCATTTCCTTGGGAGGCGTCTCTTTTGCATCAACTGTTGCCAACAAGCACTTTACTGCTCGCTCATGTCCCACAGCCCAGACTCCTGCCAGCCCAAAGCGGACACTTTATATTTCCAAACTCAGAAGAATCCCGCGGTGAGCGCGGGCGATGATTTGCAGGTCGTGAATACGACGGCGGTGGTTTGTGCACGTTTGCAGCTGCTTCCATTTAAACGCCTCCATCGACACATTATTCTGAAATAATGAAATCACTCTGCAGGACCGGTGCGCTCCAGTTCCTGTCAGGCTCTCAGCTTCAAAGCTCACAAGACGGGGGGGACGGCATCGCAGCTCGTGCAGATTGTTGATTTGATCTTAAAAATCATAACCGTGTTTGTTATTGATCGTTCGTCGCAGAGATAACGAGATTTTCTTAAAAAACGGTGAAATGGCAACGAAGCAAACGGCAAAGATAACGCGTATGTGTATAAGTATGAATGTCTGTTAGCAAAATGTCTCAATTCAGTTTATTTATACAGCGCCAAGTCACAACAAAAGTTGTCTCAGGAACTGAACAGAAACGTTCATATATAAAAATAATAATTTAATATTATTTGTGTGAGGAGCAGACTGCTTTGAGTTTAACTCCACAGAACTCTCACCTTGAACAAGCATGAAGGCGACAGTGGAAAGAAAAAACTCATGAGGAAGAAACCTTTAGCAGAACCAGGCTCAGGACAAGCTGCTTCGACTGGCTGGGTTTGAGAGGAACAGATACACAATGGCAGGTCAAGAATCACATGTTAAGATAGAAATAGAATCAAATGAAAATTATTCAATTTTAACAATTAATTTAAGGAAATGAGGTCAGTTTGTCCTCTAGTAGTCTAAGTCTATAGCAGCATAACAAGCTAACACTAACTATAGGATTTATGAAAAAGCAAAGTCTTAATCCCAGTCTTCAAACTGGACAATGTGTCAGCCTCATGGATAGAAACTGGAAGTTGGAGCTTGATAACTGAAAGCGCTTCCTCCCATTCTGATTTTGGGAACGCTAGGAACCGCGAGTAAACCTGCAGTCTGAGAGCGAAGCGCTCTACAGGTAGTCCTGGGGTTACGACGTTCTCACATTTACGACGAAGCCTTATTTTGAGTTACGCAGTTTTAGGTCATAAACGTTGTGACGCAGTGGCAGAAGAAAACAGTATTGAACTGTACGCGTTGTCCTGTACAGGTAGTCCCCGATTTACGAGCGAGATCCGTTACAACGAGGCGCTCGTAAACCGGAAATCTCGTAATTTGGAACGGCCGCCACGCTTCTCGTAAGTCCGGAATTTCGCTCGTAAATTGGAACGGTTTTGCTAGCGCGACTACGAACACTCGTTTTTCATCGAAAAACTGCTTATGAGTGCATAAAAATGATCGGAAACGTGTGTCCACATGTTTAGCTAACGAACTGTGGTGAAAAAACACAGGAAAACTCAGTATTTTTTGCGTTTTTTCCAATAATTCGCCAGCTCGTAAGTCTGGAACCTCGTAGATCAGAGCGCTCGTAAATCGGGGACTACCTGTACTGTACTGTGAATGCGGTTTTACGCTGTATGCGGAATACGGCAGATGGACCGGTTTTACGTTGTAAACGTAGCGGCGGAGAAATACTGCACTGTACTGTGAACGCGGTATTACGTCGTAAACAGAATGCGGAATACGGCGGATGGACCAGTTTTATGTCGTAAACGTAGCGCTGTGCTGTGAATGCGGTTTTACGTCGTAAACGGAATGCGTAATATGGCGGATGGACCGGTTTTACGTCGTAAACGTAAAGCAGCGGCGGAAAATGTACTTTACGTGGTGCAGTGGCGGAAAATATTGTACTGTACTCGGTGCAGCGGCGGAGGAATACTGCACTGTACTGTGAACGCGGTATTACGTCGTAAACGGAATGCGGAATACGGTGGATGGACCAGTTTTACGTCGTAAACGTAGCACTGTACTGTGAACGCGGTATTACGTCGTAAACGGAATGCGAAATACGGCGGATGGACTGGTTTTACGTCGTAAACGTAAAGCAGTGGCGGAATACTGTACTGTACTGTGAACGCGGTTTTACGTCGTAAACGGAAAACTGAATACGGCGGATGGACCGAGGAGAACGCCGTCAACAGCATCCTAGTAGGCCATTAACTCATTTTTTCCTTCATTATGGCTCCCAACCGTATGTGTTTTTTGATAATCATGTAGGGTACTGTGTTAGGATAGGTTATGTGCTTGGTAAAATACAGTACTGTACATGTATATGGTGCAGTATGTACGTATAATCCAACTTACGTTGAAAATCGGTTTACGATGCCGCGTAGGAATAGATCTACGTCGTAAGTCGAGCACTACCTATATTAGGAAAATATGTAACAATAAGATCTCAAATATAAGCTGGAGCTAGGTTGTTGAGGGCTTTGTAGGTTAGAAGTAAGACTTTCAATTCAATTCAGTGGACGGTGAACCGTTAGGTGCACGTCTACTACTGCTTCTCTAACGCAGTCAGCCCGACTCAATAACCACCTTAGAAATCATAAAAGTGTCTCTAAACCTTCTACAGATGTTTTTCTACAAATCAGTGGTGGTATAGCTGAGAGTCGTCCCCAAAGTGTTCCCCGAGGGCGGCTCGGGGAACTGTTGGCGTCAAACCAGTTCGGCTCGAACTGAGTTGGTCTTTTTGAGGTATTGGTGCTTTTTTAAAATTTTGGATTTTGTGCAAACCGGACTCAAACCAACGCTTCTGTGTGCGATCAGCTGGCGCCACCCCCAGGTGCCTCCTCATTAATCGTTAGCCATCAGCGCACGTCTCGGCCTTTCTGTCTGTGGGTTGACGATTAGCCCCGGAAAAATCCGTCAGAAGGAATCGCCGTGGGCTTTGATGCAGCGGGCGGGGTTTGTTCAGTACAACTTGTTTCTTCAGGTCTGGCCTGCAGCTGAGCTTTGGTTAGGCGTTTTTTTATTTATTCTTACGTGTAAATCTTTTATCATCCATCGACAGAAAACACTTTGGGAGCACCGGCTTGGCTACTGGTGATGTAACAGGTTTGCTTTAGAGAAAACAAGGATGATGGATGTCTCCTCTGCTCCTCGAAACCTGGGGCTCCTTGTTGGAGTTAGGGGTGACCTCCTTCAGTCTTTCCCAGCAGCAGCACCCCCGGCGGGCCTCTCTTTCAGTGACCTTCCCCCTGTCTGTCTGTCTCTGTCTGTCTGCCTGTCTCCCTGTCTGTGTTTCTGGCCTCTCTTCATCTGCTCCCATCCTCTCCTCCTCCTCCCCCGTGGATCTGTGGAGCATCCTCTTATATAATCCTCAGTGTGCAGCTGACGTGTGGGTCTGTATCTGCCGTGCGATGATGTCAGAGCTGTCTGGAGAGGCAGAGTGCATGCTGGGTAGGCCCAAAGTGTCGGGAGCTACCGGTATTCGCAGGGTTCATGCGAGTGGTGGGAATTCTTAAAAAGGCTTGAATTTGGACCAAAACATCAATTTTAGTTACAGAAAATCTAGTTGGAAAGTTGATGATGACCCAGAAAGCTCGACCGCTACTTGAAACAGTCACATTTTAATGTGTTATCAATATTTAGGATTTATCCACCATTTATTATATATAAAATAAAAATAAAATAAAGGTTCAAAAGGCCAGAACTTGGTTTTAATGAAGCATTATTAAAAAATAACAACAGCATTTATCAGAGGTGTCATGACTGACGTGTTTATTATTTTTATTTATTTATTTATTTATTTATTTATTTATTTATATAGCACATTTCACAGACATGAGAGTCACAAAGTGCTTTACAAAAAGGGAAAAAATAAAATCATAAAAACACAGAAGTACAGGTAGTCCTCGACTTACGACGGAGTTTCGTTCCTACGCAGCGTTGTAAACCGAATTTCGACGTAAGTCGGAACATACGAACATACTGCGCCTTATACGTACAGTACTGTATTTTACCAAGCATTTAGCCTATCCTAACACAGTACCCTTGTGACGGTTCGGTGAGAGGTTGGAGAAGTTAGCAGCGACCGTTAGTCACTCTCAAAGCAGCAGGACGCACGTTGAATTATTCCACACTTCCAATTTATTAAACTTCGTCCGTGTAACGCCAGTTCTCCACAGTACTAAACATTATATTGTCATACATGAGCAAATAATATTAGTTTACCGCTCTGCCCCTCATCGTCACTTGTATACTGTATCCTTTTTTTAACTACGTGGAATAATAATTCTACTTTTTGTACAAGTGTACAACAACGGAAAACAAAGGGAGTAGGCGCCCCCTTGTGGTGATACCTACTCATCTCTGGGACCCAACCAATATAATGACTGTTACACCCTACATAATTATCAACAAAAAAAAAAACACCATACACTTGGGAGCCATAATGAAGGAAAAAAGAGTTAACTTTCTACTGGGATCCGTCCCTCTGTATTCTGTATTGCGTTTACGACGTAAAACCGCCGTCCAGCTCGTTCCATCTGCCGTATTCCGTTCCGTTTACGACGTAAAACAGGGTTCACTGTACAGTTTTGTTTTGCTTTTTGAATGTCCAGAGGACCAGACTTAGCTTTTTTTTAGAAAGTTCAGGGCAGAATTCCACCGCAGCTACGTCTACTACGTAAAACCGGAAACTGCGTAACTTTTCCAAATAAAATTTCAAAATTATTTATTTTTTATGGGAGATGCGTCGTAACCGCGAAACGTCGTAACTCGAGGACTACCTGTACTATACAAAAAGGTAACACATAACAAACTCTAAAATCACTGAACAAAATTAACCAAAAGCCTGTCTGAAGAGATAAGTCTTAAGACTTTCTAAGTGCATCAGTTGACTCGGAGCAGCGCATTGTTTATCATGTTCTTGTTCTTTTCCTCCAGTTTTCAGTTTTTTATGGATCATTTTGTTACTTGCAGTTAATTAACGTCTAATTAAACATTTAAGTGAGATCATAAGTTAATTATTTAAACTCATTTATTTAAAGTATACTTTCACAGATCAGAACAATGTTAATAATCACCTCATTA
>JBBPBX010000914.1:13194-56420 GCA_038048925.1 Garcialebias charrua | reverse complement strand
TGACAGAGTTTTGCAGACAAACAAGGTGCGTAGAAAATACTGTTTGAACACATTTTATGCATTTTATAAAATCATTTTACCTACTGTGAATAAGCAGGATTATTATTATTATTTTGTTTTAATCATTTTTATCAATGATGTCATATTTTGCTCAACATTTATTTATACTTACTGAACGCAGTTGTAGAAAAAATTAAAGTACTCACTGATGGATCGTTTCAATACTTTTATGTTTGGTGTTAACACATTAAAATACTAAATTCTACTTTTTCCTCAAGTGAGCTGAAATAAAAGGTGACCTTGGCCCTAACTTATTTCACGTTTTCTTCACATTTAATTAAGCTCAGTGTTGAGGTGTATGTTGAAGCTGGTGCAGGAAACCTCAGCTCTGACTGACAGTAAAGAAGAAACACTCTGAGCTGAAACATCCAAGGCAAAAATAGAATATGCCTCGCATGTGGTTATTAATTTCAGAAGCATTGAACTAATAATTCCAGTCACATTATTCATAAAGGTTACAGGCAACCACAGGCATGGACACATGCAATGAACACACCTCTGTCTGCAGATGTTACAGAGAAAAGCAGAAACTATAAAAAAACGCAGACTGGATTGTCGGCATATGGCTTTTAGGATTATTGTTAGCATCCCTACATATTGGCCATATTGATTATTGCATAGGTAAACATTGCAATGGATGATTGCTCGCGCAGAACTAAGCCAGCATGGGGATTAAGAGATGACCCTGAGAATCGTGTAAGGTGCAAATGTGTGCAAAACACCAGTGTTCCTTTGTCCTGTCATGTCCTGTATGTTGCTTTAATCAGTGTGAATTTGAAACTGTAAAATCGTTGTTCAAATATTCTGATGACTGACTGTGACAACAACAAAAAATAGTACAACAAGGAAAATATAACACAGCGCTATTAAAAAAATGTCTTTAGTTGTACAAATTGTAAAATAATTATTCTGGTCACATCTAACCAATGTGTTGATCTTGACTGGTTATGCAGGTAGACTCTTAATCAAGATTGCAAGTGGTGGATAAAGTTGGCTCGGTGCTTTAAGGTAATTCAAAAGAATTTCCATAAATCTTTGATGTGGCACACCTTTATAAGACATCTAACTTCAGCCTGAAGCTTAACTGGCAGTGCTGCTTGCTCTGATTATGTACATGTCTTTAAACTTAACAAAAAAAAAAAAGGGGGGTGATTTTTCTGACATTACTAGCACCATGATGTTAGTAATGCTAGAAAATGTATACATAATTATTTAGGAAGTATTGTTTTAGCACATTCTTTTAACTCAGAAATCAAGAATAAAAGCTAAAATTGTGGGGCCAATCACAAAACATTTTGATAAAAGTATAATTTTAAAACACCAATAATTCATCTCACCCTTTAAGCTCTTTCACACTTGTTGTCCTACATGGTGTTTGGCCGGATCAAGGGTTTAATGGTGGTCATGGACACATCTGACAGATGCACAAGTTTTAGTTATGCTGTGTACTTCAGAAGGTTGCACAGTGGAGCAGCTGGTTAGCAATGTGTTGCATTACAGCAAGAAGGTCACAAGTTCAAAACTCAGTTGGGTTCATGTCTTCAGTTATTTACTGGAATTTGCTTCTTTTTTCTTCTTCTTCAAATTCATTGCTTCTTATACTCCACAACCCCTGAGTTGAAAATTTTAAATATAAGCTTTGTTGGTCCTAAGTGTATGTGTGCATGCTTGGTTGTTCACATCTAAGTGGCTACATGATGGACTGGCAATTTGCCTAGATTGTAACGCACCTCTTACTCATTGGCTGCTAGAGATAGGCACCAGCTTCCTGTGGCTGTGCAATTGATCAAGTGGGTATATAAATACATGGAAAAATCATTAGAGTTTACAAAGCATCTTTAGTTAAACAAAGATGCCATATAGGAGTTAAATGTGTCAAAACAGCTTCAGTCAAATACTAGGAATAAAAAGAGCAAAGGTACCCCCAAAAAACGTTAACCCTAGACTTCAAATATAGATTTCTTAGATTACTCCGATTTCCTCTAAATAATTTATTCTACTCCAGTTATTTACAACCCAAATACGACTTGACAGTTTTTTTTTGCATATTTCCCTGGAAAGTGCAACATTTGACTGTAAAGACACAATGAACAGCATTTGGTGCAGATGTATTACCTATTCATGTGAAGTGGAAGATTGGTTTATGGCCTTCAAAAGGGTAACACAGTGCCCTACACATGAGAAGAACTGAATCTACCAGTCTTTTTCAAATTTATTTTTCTACCCACGAGCTACAGTTGCTCCACTCTGTGTTTTCCCACTTCAATTAAAAATAAGGCATTAAAAAAGTACTATGGCATGTTTAAACCATGACACTGGAGCCCCCCACAAAGCAGTTAGGCATGACCATACACTAGAAAGCTGGCTTTAGACAAAATATCAATGCTGTATGGATTTGATTTGATTTGATTTGATGTTTATTCATTCATTTTTAAAGAACAATACAAGACAGTTTCATCAGATACAAGAATACAAGTAGGATAAAATGAAAGGAGCAGAAAGAAGATGAAATCTTATTATATCTGCCCCTTATTTCACTGTTTGTTCAACCAATGTTAACCTTCAAGCTACATCACAAAATGAATAATTCTACTTAATTTTACTAACTGTAATACACAAACTACATCACAAAATGAATAATTCTACTTAATTTATCTAGCTGTAATACACAAACTACATCACAAAATGAATAATTCTACTTAATTTTCTAACTGTAATACACAAACTACATCATTCTAACTGTAATACACAAACTACATAAGAAAATGAATAATTCAACTTAATTTTTCTAACTGTAATACACAAACTACATCACAAAAATGAATAATTCTACTTAATTTTTCTAACTGTAATACACAAACTACATCACAAAATGAATAATTCTATTTACACAAACACACTAAGTTACATCATATATAGTTTTTGAGCAAGTCCTTTTTGACCTTTTTCTTAAATGTATACATTGATTTTGCATTTTTAACATCACTCTCCAGAGCATTCCACAATCGAACTCCCTGAATTGAGGTAGACCGTCCCTTTAAGCTGGTTCTGAATTGTGGTTTGATGAATATCTCTGTCCCTTTGAGATTGTAATCACTTTGTCTTTTTATAAAATTTCTTTGGATATTTAAAGGTAATGTGTTATTATGAGCCCTATACATAACTGATAAAATACTATATTCAACCAATTCCTGGAATTTCAATAAATTTAGCTGAAGAAACAAGGTGTTTGATGGGTGACTGAAATGTTTTCTGGTGATTACTCTTACAGCTCTCTTTTGTAAAATAAAAACAGGCTTTGTAATTGTTTTGCACGCTTTTCCCCAAACCTCAATACAATAGATTAAACGTGGAACAATGATTGTGTTATACAACATATACAGAGCTTTATCAATTAAAAAATCCCTGACTTTATACAGTACTGCAATTGATCTAGCTATTTTTGTTTTAATGGAATTTACATGATGTTTCCATGTCAGTTTGTCATCAATGATGACACCCAGAAACTTCACTTCACTCACTTTACAGATCACAACATCTTCAATTTCAAATGGATCGTCAACAATTCTCTTTTTGTTACTGAATATCATGTAATTAGTTTTATCTAAATTCAAAGATAATTTGTTTATTTTGAACCAAGTTTGTATTTTTATAAATTCTGTTTTCATCATATCCAAAATCTGTTTTATGTCTTTACCCGAACAGAAAAATGTGGTGTCATCGGCAAAAAGAACACATTTAAGAAGTCCTGACACATTTACCAAGTCATTCACATATAAAATAAATAACTTTGGTCCAAGCACAGAGCCCTGAGGAACTCCACAAGTGATATCACGGAGGTCAGATCTAACATCATTTATTTGCACAAACTGTTTCCTATCTTTCAAATAGCTAGATACCCATTGTAATGCTGGTCCTCTAATACCATATTTATTTAGTTTTTCAAGGAGAATGGTGTGGTCAATGGTATCAAATGCTTTTTTTAGATCAACAAAAACACTAACACAGTACTGTTTATGATCGACAGCATTAGTTATTTGTTCCATTAAATCCATGAGAGCCATTGATGTAGAGTTTTTTCCTCTAAACCCATACTGACTGCTACTTAAAATATTTTGTTTATCAATAAATTGATCCAATCTGGTCACAAATAGTTTTTCTAGAATTTTTGAGAACTGTGGTAACAAGGATATTGGCCTATAATTATTGAATACACATTTATCACCATTTTTAAAAAGAGGAATTACCTTTGCTACTTTCATGTTATCTGGAAATATTCCTGTTGAAAAAGATAAATTGCATATATATGTAAACGGTTCAATAACATAACTCATTATTTCTTTTACGAACATCATATCCATGTCCACCCAGTCTTTTGATCTCTTGTCCGAGAGATTTTTTACCATTTTCATAATTTCCTCTTTGTTAGTTCCATTAAGAAAAATACTGTTTGTGCAGCTTTTAATTGAATGACACACATTATTATCTATTTTTGGTATTTTAGCTGCAAGGCTTGATCCAATATTTACAAAATATTGATTAAATTCATTTACGATATCATTCTCATCATGTATTTCTTTGTCATCTTTCACAAAATATTTTGCAATGTTCGTTTTCGCTTTATGACTTTTTAGAACATCATTTATAACTCGCCATGTTGTTTTAGTGTCACCATTACTATTGTTTAATAAATCACTATAGTATTCTTTCTTGCCCGCTCATTCTCAATCAGTTCATCTGGACAGTTTCTTTTTAGGGGTTTCTAAAAAGAAACTGTCCAGATGAACTGATTGAGAATGAGCGGATTTGATACCTGGACTATTGAGAATTAACTTTCTTGCCTATTCTTTCTTGCATTTTCTTATAATCATTACCAATTTATTTTTGTATTTTTTATATTTCTCTTCAGCTTGTTGTGTTCTCGTTTTTAAGAAACATGAATACAAGTAAAACATTTTTACAAGCATTTCTCAACCCTTTAGTCATCCAAGGTTGGTCGACAATATTTCTTTTTCTACGATTTATTTGCACACAATCAAATAACAATGCACGTTGCTACTAAATGATGCAAGCTACAGTCTCAAAATAAATGTTTAACATCCCTAATACTACTTTTAAGAATATATACTTTGATGTATACTAATTTGTTTGGCCCTAAGTGTATGTGTGAGCCGTGGGCGGCCGTGGCGTAGTGGTAATGGCAGTCGTCCCCCAATCGGAAGGTTGGAGGTTCGAATCCCAGTTCCCCACACCATGTGTCATTGTGTCCCTGGGCAAGACACTTAACCCCGAGTTGCTCCTGGTAGGACTGGATGGAGCAAGTCAACCCCCCCGGTGAAATGCAGCTAATTTGACCATTAAAATACATTTAATAAGTAAAAGTTAAACTGAGATACAACTTTGCTATATTTTTAAGCAAACAAATACTTTGTAATTGTTTTAGGTGCTTTTCTTGTTACATTTTGAAGAAATGAGCAGCGTTCCTCCTTATTTTATTTCCCTCCTTCTGCACGCTCCCGGAGCACAGAGGAAGCGACTGCTTTTAAAATACAGCTGATTTGACCGTTAAAGTCCTTTTATTAAGGCATAACATCACTCAGCCAAGACCAAAACATCACCATTTTACCAGCTGATAAAGGAAGATGCACAGTAGTCCTCAACACATCTGACTACCAGGAGAAAAAAAAAAAACTTTACTACTGAGCGACAGTAACGCCTGTGAGCCCCTGAACAGGGACCCAACTAACACCTTTAAAAAGAAAGTCACAGATTATTTATAAAAACTTGAAAAGGAGAAAACAATCAATCGATCATTGTATTATAGATTGTACCCAGGGGAGGCCACTCCCTGTCTTTATGGACTTCCAAAAATACACAAAGAAGATACACTTCTCAGACCCATCAGCAGCAGCATGAACTCAGTGACATACAATGATGCTAAACACCTGGCTGGTATTTTAGCTCCTCTTGTTGGAAACACACCTCATCACATAAAGAACTCCGTTGATTTTGCCAACAAAGTTCAACAATTGAAGCTAACCCCGGGAGAAACTCTTGTATCATATGATGTGACTTCTCTTTTCACGTGCATACCCATTTCCGAAGCAGTAGAAACTATCAAAAAATGACTTCTACAAACAAGGATTTGGACAAAAGGACCAACTTCACCCCAGATCATATCTGTGTAAAGATATTTAGGGGGTCAGTGTTAAACTGACACCCTTTACCTTTAATTACTTATTCAGATTGAATAGTATTTTACGGATTCTTTTCCAGATTACCCAATATTTCTGTGATCGTTTATGATGGACAAATAAACCATAAAGCCATTAAGTTACAATGAGATGTTGATTTTAGTCGGTATGTCAAAAGACACTACCTTTTATTTAAAATAAATCAACTAAAATTAACACCATTACACTTGATTGACCGATTTCACTTTCTTGCAATTTAACACGTCAGCACATTTAAATTGCAACAACAGACATAAGTAATGATGACTAATACTTAATCTGAAGGTTCTTAGCTTAAAAATGTAGTTACCAGCTTAGAATGAAGGGAGAAGGAAATAGGAGGAAAAAGGGAAGTTTATCTTGCATTTATAAAACCAGATGACACTCTTCCATACGCGTCCAGCTAAGATATCATCACACCTCCAGTAAGCAAACAGCTGCTCCTTTACCTTAAGACGTCCATCTCGGTTCTGGTAAAGAGCTGTGGTGAGCCTTGGACGTAAACGGGTCGTAGTTCCCGCAAGTCTAAGCTGGACTCCAAACGGTTTACCTTCTCAGTGTCGGTGATACTTGCTTTAGTCGGCAGAAGTCGTGGCAGTCATGGTTTTGGCTCAAGATGACTTATTCCAGAAAGGAATTTCATTCAAAGTTCTGAGCTTATGCTCGGTTCGAAGTGGACTGATAACCAGCATGTTATTAGTCCTTAATGAAGAACAAAGGTCTTTGGCTCTTGACCAAACGTTCAACAGCTAAAAGAGAAAGTTCACATCTCCTCTTCCTTACAGGAACTGCAAGTTCTAGCAAAGCTTGGAACTTTTTTGAGAGATGATCTGAGATCAGTGACTTGTCCTTCTCCGATTGGTTCAGAAGAACCAGTTGAAGGGAGTTAGAGACAAGTCAAGGAGTTCATTTGCTGTTATCAAGCTTCAAGGTTAAAGCCAGAAGCAGAAAGAAATGTTTAAGAAAAAGACAGACGCATAGTCTCCAGTAGTAAAATACTTGGATTAGCGTCTTAACACTTCTAAAACAAATCTGAAAAGCACAATTTGACATAAAATTCAACTTTGCCATAGTTATTAGACACCTTCATTTGCAGAAGTGACACAGTAATGCTTCACATTAAAGAATAACACAGCATATAACATATGTGATCATAAAACATATTGTAAAGATACAACACTGCTCATGACTAACACAGGTGATGCTCTGATTATATTTGTATTAGAACAAAATCAAAGAATAGAAATAGTCTTCGTGAATAGGGTTGGGCATCGTTTGAATTTGAGCGATTCCGGTTCCGATTCCGATTCTTCGTTTCGATTCCGATTCTTTTCGATTCTCGGTTCCGATTCTTTTTGTAGGCGGGGTTACAAAAAGACGTGTCAATTCAGTTCAGTTTATTTATACTGTATAGCTCCAAGTCACAACAGAAGTTGTCTCAGGGCACTGAACAATCAAATATAAAAATAATAAGTTAACAGAACCTTTAATATAAAAATAATGGTAACACTATTTATCTGAGGAGACTACATTGAGTTTAACTCCATGTTATAAAAAAGCTACAGTAGTTAGCCAGAGTTATTTCAGGATGAAATAATTTGAACTTCTGTTTGAATTTAATGCTATGAACTTTTTCCTTTTTGTTACATTTACTGTGAATTTCTCACAGGGCAGATTAGAGCCAACATGAAGCACTTTGGTGTGGACTTGTTCCTGTTGAAAGTGCTTTATAAATAAAATGGTATGGTAACATGGAGGACTCACAAACATATATTATTATTATTATTGTTATTATTATTATACATATAATATTGTCCAGTGTCTGATGCTGCAGTCATGTTACTGAGCTCCCACTGATGGGCTAACCTGGTTCCACCACCTGCAGCAGGATCCTCAGACAGAACGGCTGGTGGGATGTCCTGGTATCTGCAGCCCTCTCTCCATTTGTTTCTTCATGGACATGGAGCTGTGACATTATGTTGTGCCTCTTCCTCAGCAAAACGCTCCTCCAGTGGAGACTTTCTGGACAGGCTGCAGGAAGTTCCTAAACAAACAACAGGTTTATCAGTATTATCAGTAAAAAGAGATTATTAAATCATTTTTAAGACTGAGAATGTGTACAATTATTAGCTCTGTTGTTATTGCCTAACTAACCTATTCAATAATTCTTCAAACTGTGACATGCACTCATAATGGAATGAAAGAGAACATAAACAGAAATTATATAATACTGAAAACTAGAGACATTTAGACATTTTAAAAGACACTGAGAACTTTAAATGGATTAAGAATGTTAATAAGTGTTGGATTTGAGTGCAATGTAAGTGCAATCCATGGTTGAATTCACATCTGAAAAGGGATGCAACCTTTTCACAACATATGCTGTAACAGCTGTGGCACTCTAAAGTTACTGACGTTTTTACCTTGGACAGTCACTGGTGAACACTGAAGCCATTTCAGGTCGTTTGTCTAAGAAGAAAAAAATACAAGCTAACGTTAGCATCGTGTTTGTATTTGAGCTGACTTACCGCTTTAAGCGGAGTATAACTTGTTAGCTGCCTTAATGTTGGTATGAGATGTAGTTTATAGTTTATTTATTTACCTGATGGAGCCGAAGAGGTAGCGATTAGCGAAAAGTTCGGCGGAGCGTTTTGCAGACGGACCACTCTGTACTTCCGGTCGGATACGAAGCGAAAATAATCCGGTGGAGCGCGTCAAAGACGGGACACTATTTTACTTCTCCACCCTCCTTTGCATGATAGAAAATTATTGCAAGTGCTGCACTGACCTGACTGGTCATTTTATTAATTAGTACGCTTTCGATCGCGGAATCCACACTTCCGGTGGATTCTTCTTCGTTGGTTTTCGGCGGGGCTACTTCCGGTCGGCTAACTAGCATCGAACTTAGGAATCGCAAATTAATATTTTGAACGATTCCGGGAAAACCGGACAGTTAGTCCCGGTTCCGAACGATTCTCGATTCTCGATGCCCAACCCTATTCGTGAATGAATATGTTGTTTGATTCAAACTAACAAAGACTAAATGTCTGTTTACTGAGAATTCAGTAAAGAGCATCTTAGGGGACCTCGTCATGTCCACTAAATCCGCACACTGTTGGATCTCTGCCTCTCCACCACTTATTTCAAGTTCAATGACATATTTTATAGACAGAAGCACGGCTGTGCCATGGGATCTCCAGTGTCACCCATTGTTGCAAACCTCTACATGGAGGAAGTGGAACAGAGAGCTCTAAACGCCTATGAGGGAACAACTCCAAACCATTGGTTCTGATATGTGGATGATACCTGGGTCAAATTCCAAGCCAGGGAGGTGGAAGCCTTCACCAGACACATTAACTCGGTCAATAACAACATCAAGTTCACCAGGGAGAATGCAAACAATAACAAGCTGCCGTGGCGTAGTGGTAATGGCAGTCGTCCCTCGATCGGAAGGTTGGCGGTTTGAATCTCGGTTCCCCACACCATGTGTCGTTGTGTCCTTGGGCAACACACTTAACCCCAAGTTGCTCCCGGTAGGACTGGAAAGAACCTTGCATGGTAGTCTGCCGCTACCGGTGTATGAATGTGTGTAGCATTCAATGTGTGTAGCACTTTGAGATTTTCACTAATGAAAAGTGCTTCATAAATTGAATTCATTATTATTATTATTTTTTGGACTGTTTGGTTCACATGGAGGGAGAGGACAGCCTCAACATTGAAGTTTACAGAAAACCAACCCACATGGACCAGTGTCTTCTGTTTGGCTCTCACCATCCACTGGAACACAAACTTTTTGTCATCAGAACTTTACATCATCGGGCCGAACACATCCCCACGAAGTCAGAAGGGAAGGAAAAGGAACAGAAACACATCAAAAAATCTCTCCAAACATGTGGATATCATAACTGGGCTTTTGTCAAGTCAGCGAGGAAATCTACAAAACACAATAATGAACAGAAAAAGGAGAACAGACAAAAAACATTGGCCCTCATTCACGAACATGTTCGTATTTTTATCCTAAATTTCTCCTACTTTTGTTCGTACGAAGCGTTCGTACAAACATGCCACGTCAGATTCAACAAAGTCTTCTATCCTCAGGAAAAGTGTGTAAATGGGAGCGTAAATATGATGAATCCCACCTGTTCCAACCACCTGCGCGTGCACGCGGAGAGGTCATTTACATAATTCCCACCCCTCAAAACACCATATAAGGCTACGTTTCCTGCCTCGGAGGCAAAACGTGTTCGTGCATAAAATGACAGCGAAAAGTAAAAAAGAAGAACTCTACCGGTGCGGAGATTGAAGTTCTGCTCTCCTTGATCGAGAAAAGTAAATCTGTCCTTATTAGCAGCGTCACTCATGGGAGTAAATGACCAACTAATGCCAAAGAATGTTTGTTTATAATAAATGTGGACCTTAAATATACACGTGTACTGGTGGCTAACTGGTTAAAACATTGCACTGTTATCGAGATTTCGTGGGTTCGATTCCCACAAGGTATGCCTATTTTTTTTTCCCTTCCTTCTTTAGATTATTTATTCATTCCAGATTAAAAAGACTTTATGCTTCATTTCTTGTTGTATTGTAAATAGTTTTCTTGTGTTTTTTAAATCTGGAATGAATTAAAAGGAGAAAAAAAAAACGTTGTCCCATGTGGGACTCGAACCCATAAAGTTCTGCACTGCGACGCAACACTTTACTGATTGAGCTATTTGACAGCTATGACTGCAACAGGAGGAGGTCAACCTAAAGTCTGCGTTACCGAAGTCTGCGTTACCGAGACAAATTAAACTTAAATTAATTCATAATTTAAGTTGGTTTTAGTTTGAGATCTTCATATTAATATTGTAGTGTTAGAAAACGGCATTGATAACAAATTGATTTTAATTTAAATACTTTAATCCGTTAGTCATTATTACATTTAAAAATATAATTCGACTTCAAACAGAACCTATTGTCAAGACCAATTGTGGTGCGTGACTTTTTTAAACTCTAAATATTTTCTAAATAACGAAATATGAAGTTATTAGTGGAGAAATTCCGTCTGGATGACAGCAGACTGACGCTCCTAAAATATACGACAGGTCCGGACCACTCGTAAATTTTGTTCGTATCTGAAAAAAATCGTAGGATACGAAAACATTGTTGAATGCCGCAAATGATCCTAAATCACTCGTACGCACAGTTTAAGAACAAATCTGTGCGTACGAACGGTTCGTGAATGAGGGCCAATGTTCCTAAACTAAACGCTCGAAAAGAGCACAGAATGTCATGATTTCAGCTCTTATCTCCAGCTGCACTCTGCCACCTGCAAGCGCTCTCGGCCACGCCCACTTCTCCATTCTGCACGGAGATCAGCTGATCAGCTGCAGGAGGAAGTTTATCCTGCCGCTGTGGGCTGCACAAAGGTGCAGCAGGTGGTAAATAATTTTAAATAATATATTTTAAATATATCGTGGTGAAGAGAGAGCTGAGTCGAAAGACAAAGCTCTCAATTTACCAATCGATCTACGTTCCCACCCTCATCTATGGTCATGAGCTTTGGGTTGTGACCGAAAGAACGAGATCTCGGATACAAGCGGCTGAAATGAGTTTTCTCCGCAGGGTGTCTGGACTCTCCCTTAGAGATAGGGTGAGAAGCTCAGTCATCCGGGAGGGACTCGGAGTAGAGCCGCTGCTTCTCCACATCGAGAGGAGCCAGTTGAGGTGGCTCGGGCATCTGGTTAGGATGCCTCCTGGACGCCTCCCTGGTGAGGTGTTCCGGGCATGTCCCACCGGGAGGAGACCCAGAGGAAGACCCAGGACACGCTGGAGGGACTATGTTTCTCGGCTGGCCTGGGAACGCCTTGGGATTCCCCCAGAGGAGCTGCTCCAAGTGGCTGGGGAGAGGGAAGTCTGGGCCTCCCTACTAAAGGCCGAGATACACTCGAGCGTCCTCACGGTACGCCTATACGCAGCGTACGTACGCCAAGGCAAAAGCGTAGCCCCGCGTAGCCCCTCAGGGCATGTACGCGCAAAAGTATTTTTTTACTACGCATACGCGATCCGCGTGCGCGATACGCGGTGTCTGACCATAAACTTCCCGGCGCCGGACTGTTTTGTATGTTACACAAATGAAATAAATTCCCCTTCTTTATCGCTGATCGGGCCTTTTCTTTTGTTTTTTTGCCTAAAGTCAAGTAACCGCTTCTTCCTCCGTTCACTCGATGATTGAAATGAATGAATTCAGGTCCTACCTGGGTGCGGCGATGTTTTAATATTCCCTGGTGGGCTGTGTGCTGCAGGAAAAGCGCTCCCTGTTATTATTTTTATTTCTGAGAGAACTTTTTATAACATATATAGTAGAAACACCGCATCAGAACACCGCAGAAGTCCAGCGAGCTGCTCATGTTAAAGGTTTCACTTTCAACTAGGTTTCACATTCAGCTGACTGAGCGCTGTCAATCAATTCAGTAGGCGTGTCAGCAAGTGACCAATCAGCGAGCTCAGTTGAGTCCCCTTCGTGTGCAGCAGCTCATATTACAACAAGGAGAACGTGAGCTGAAGTAAAGCAGCCGCTCCGTATACGCGCGTATACGCGCGTATACGCGCGTATACGCGCGTATACGGAGTCTGCTTCACTGTATCTCGGCCTTTAGGCTGCTACCCCCGCGACCCGACCCCGGATAAGTGGAAGACAATGGATGGATGGATGGATATTTTAAATAAAAATTCCATGCCGTTTGTGCGGCTCATCCGTCAATCAGTGAATTGTGTGTCATGTTCATTCTTACTTTGAAAAACTGTGATAGAGTGAGTCCGCAAAAAGGGAACCGCGAAGTCAGAGGCGGTCCTAGCCTATTTGGCGCCCTGTGCGAGCAACCCCAATGCCCCCCCCCCCCCCGGCTAGGTTGCCAGTGGGGGTCCTCTCCCAGAAAATTTTGAATAAAATAGATGCCATTTCCTGCATTCTGGTGTATTTTAATGGGTTGTTCAACATCTAGTTTTACCTACATATATAAACTATTCAATAAGTATTTAGAGTTAATGGCAGAACAAGAAGTAGCCTGAGACAAACATGTAGCATTAACACATTATGAACATTATTCAAGAATTGTTTCTATAAGAACATTATCAAATATTTTATATGAACAGTAAGATACTAGCAATAACAGCATTGTGAGAGGTGGACAGTTGAACATGGAGGCCTCCACCTCTGTTTAATGATGGACGGTTTCTTTTCACAAAGATGGCCTCCTTTACTCCTCTCTCAAACCATCATTCCTCTCCATCAAGGAGGAACGATGACTGAGTTTGTCACAGCTCCTCAGACTGAAGAAGTCTTTTTGATACAAAGAAGAATCTGTCCAGAGGACTACATTTACTGAGCCTGCATCAGAACAATTATCTGTAAAGATTTAGCACATTTGATATGGAAAACACATTTTGACTTAACCAATTAATATATTTTCAATGGTAAAATATGCAGGCTTATTTCATATTACTTTCATACTATTCCCTTTCATTGCTTTATGTATTTATTATCTTACTTTTAATGATAACAATGTCACTACTGTCGTTTAGAAAGTGTTTATATTGGAACTAATGTTTGTTTGTTCACACACAGTTAGAACAGCTCACCTGTTCCTTCATACTGACAGGAACAATCCCCTCATCACTCCTGACACTAAATCACGTTAAAAAAATTGTCATAACTGCACAAATCTCCCCTTTTTACAAAGACTTATGATCAATTCAGGCAAATTTCATAACATTTCAGGGCTTTTTTCATATAGAGCAGGTCTTCATCTAGCCTGGTTGACACCAGACCCTTGTCCTTCACTTCGCTTTGGACTAGGGTCTGGCATTCCTCCCATTGAAAACGATTTCTCCTGGAGATTTTTGAATGGACCAATCAGAGAACAGAAGGCAGAGTTTTGTTAGTTTAGCCTGGCGAGGTCCAGGCTATCAGATAAATTGCTCAGAAACCACTCGGTGGATATTTTTTCTGCCACCAGTGTGTAATTATATGGCTCTAATTTACTGACTGTTGGCCTAGATAAAACATTTGAGATAAAATTCGATTTTTTATCATTTATTTTCGTAGCGCACCCGAGGCTGTTTGGAAAATGTCAAACCGAAACTATTTAAATCCAGCAGATTTGACCATTTCGTGAATTGATTTAGGAACTGTTAAGCTCAGGAACACTTCTGATATAACGTCAGCTAAGAAATATATTTTTTATCAGCAGAGAAATAATAGTTTTTTACCTTGTTTTGATGAAAATTCCTTCGTGGCGGCAGCCATTTTGAATGACGACGTCAGTCGACATCGTTCAAAACTCCGCCTTCTGCTCTCTGATTGCTCAGGAACACTTCTGATATAACGTCAGCTAAGAAATATATTTTTTATCAGCAGAGAAATAATAGTTTTTTACCTTGTTTTATTGAAAATTCCTTCGTGGCGGCAGCCATTTTGAATGACGACGTCAGTCGACGTCGTTCAAAACTCCGCCTTCTGCTCTCTGATTGGTCCGGTCAAAAATCTACCGGAGATATCGTTGTCTATGGGACAAGTCCCAGACTGTGCAGTGAAGGGAAATGAGAATTGAGCGGAGCTCTGCAGGAAGGCGAGGGCCAGGCTTCATCCAGACTCATATAATATTATTTAAATTATTTAACAGTATGTTATGTCACAATGCTACACACCACAAAATTCATTGACTTGATAATTAACTTAAACAGTGTTTTGCAACTAAATTCAACAGCATGTCTAACCTGTTTGATCTCTCATTAACAAACTGCAGCTGTTTGAGTGAAAAATGTGTCAATGTTTGCACATTTAGCTGTGTCTGTTTCCAGAGCCTCTCTCTTTTTAATCTTTCTCTTCACTCTTCCTCTCTTCCATCTTTCCACTGACCGCACGTAGTGTCACCTCCGTAAAAACGAAACTGAAAGTGGAGGTGGGGCGGACGACCTGGGTTGAGGAAATGCACCCAGCAGCTGCTGCGGTGATTAAACTGAGGACATGTGAATAAATTAAGGGTGGGGCGGCCCAGGAGCAGCGCGGTAGTGTTCTGTGTTATGTTGTTAAAAACAAAAGTTGTAAAAGATTTAAATAAATTAAAAAACGATGAGCAGGGTCTCCTCTTATGCCGCCCCCTGCTGGATGGCGCCCTGTGTGGCCGCACTGTTCGCACATGCCACGGACCGCTTCTGCGCGAAGTAGCGAGGGACTACTGTACAGTACACTAAATCAGTGGTTCCCAACTCTGGTCCCTGAGGAACACCATCCTGGATGTTTAGTTGTTTCTCTGCTCCAACACACCTGATTCAGTGATTTAATTACTTCAAGTTCTGCAGAAGCCTGTTAGTCACTCTTTCATTCAAATCAGGTGTGTTGGAGCAGAGAAGCAACTAATCCATGCAGGATGGTGTTCCTCAAGGACTAGGGTTGGGAACCACTGCACCTGTTTATTGTTGAATCCAGGTGTCTCAGTGAAGATATGGGCTTCCATTCATGTGTGTTCTCAATGCTTCATATCAATGCATTTCAACAATGTTCATATAACTTTGGAGAAGGTTTGTCTTTTTCAACATGACTTGGTCCCAGTGCACAAAACAACTGTTAAAAATATGACATGGAAGAATTTGACTGTCCCACATAAAGCCCTATTGAACCCTGCTGGAGTGATCTGGAATCGAGATTGTGAGCCAGAACTTCTCGCCCATCATCAGTTTCTGACCTTGTGAATCAGGCTCACATTCCACACCAACACTCCAAAAACCTATGGAAATCCTTCCAAGAAGAGTGGATGCCGTTTTGCTGCCCACATACAGTCCCTGATGATTTGGTGTGGCCAAATCCTTTCTTCATATAGTGTTGGTTCAGTAGTCACAAGGCTGATGTCTCAGACCTCTTATTTTTCTACTGTAAAAAGTGCTTCAGTTGGCTGGTCTGTGAATAATAAGATTAGAATGTCAATTATACTGTATACTGTAATAAAGAGCTGAGTCCCTGTGGTTGCAGGGTAAATGTCCTGCTCTAATTAGTTCCAGTCATGGCATTAACTTGTCTACAGTTTAATTATAGGTCAAAATACAGGTGCATCTAAAAATATATACCGGTATTGTGGAAAAGTTCAATATTTTTAGTCAATCATTTCAGAAAGGGAAGTTCGTATATTATAGTCATTACACATAGAGTGAAATATTTCAAGCCTGCATGTATTTCTTTTAATTTTGATGATTATGGTGTACAAATAATGAAAAAACAAAACATAAACAAAATAAAGTTAGCTCATTTTGAAGAAGTTCTGGTTCACACTCTAATCAGCTGATTAACTTAACTCCTTGACATGAGCTACAAATGTCTCATTCCTCAAGTCGAGACGCTCCTGAACCAGAGACATCAGAAGTGTCTTACCTGCTGAGGAGACAAAGAGCTGGACTGTTGCTCAGTGGTCCAATGTCCTCTTTTCAGATTATAGTGGATTTTGCTTGTACTGGTGGAAATCAAGGTCCTAGAGTCTGGAAGAAGTTTTTTTTTTTTTTTTTTTTCCATTCTCTGTAAACCATATCAAAACTACAATAAATTAAAGCTTGAACTATTTCACTCCATGTGTAATGGATCTATATAAAATATGAGTTTCACTTTCTGAAATGAGTGATAAAAAAATTTGAACTTTTTCACTATATTCTCATTTTTAAGATGCACCTGTTCTGTTCGAAGCTGTTTTTGATGAATGTATGATTTGAACCAGTAGAGTCTTCTTCTTCAAGGTAAGGTCTAGTTATCTAGATTTTTAAAGGCTGGACCGATTGTGTGCAGACAAAGACCAGCGGACTAAAACAAAATAAGAATCGTGTCAGGAAACATTACAGATTCTCTTCTGTTCTTAGACCTACCAGGTGTTTTAAGAAGAACGAGCACGTCAGCTTCCTGCGCTCCGATGGATCACTCCAGCAGTTCAGGAGATGCGTTTCCTTACAGAGCTCAAGGTGAATCAACCCTCGGCTTTGTTGTGTCAACTTTGAGTCAGCATTAACTGTTGTTTACTTGTTTACATATTCTTCTGTACATTTTAAGCATCAAACTACTTCACCAGACTTTTAGCTTCAGGTATCAACATATTTGGCTTATTCAGGAGATCATATAATCTTTAGCATTTGTAATTTTTACACTTAAATATATTTATTTTCCTGTTTAGTTTAACTGAAGTAAAACACTTTTCACTTTTAGTTTATTCAAGGTTTTAGGTTATTTTTTATTTATTTAATGTTTTAGCTTCTGTTGTGCTAATCTTAGCTTTAAGCCACAGTTTTATTCAATTTAGCTGTTAAATACTATTTTGCTTATTTTAATGTTTAGCTACTGTTGTGCTCATTTTAAAATGTAGTTCCTAGTCTGCATTTTTTTTTAGATTTTAGTTACAGTTTTACACTTCTAACTATTTTACTTATGGTATATTTGATTTAGCTACTGTTGTGCTATTCACTTTTAGCTACTGTTGTACTTGTTTTTGCTTTTAGCTACTGTTCTGCTATTCTTAGCTTTTAGGTACTATTGTACTTGTTTTTGCTTTTAACTACTGTTCTGCTATTCTTAGCTTTTAGCTACTGGTGTGCTTGTTTTTGCTTTTAACTACTGTTCTGCTATTCTTAGCTTTTAGCTACTGTTGTGCTTGTTTTTGCTTTTAGCTACTGTTCTGCTATTCTTAGCTGTTTGTTTTTGCTATTGCTAATCTTAGGTTTTAGCTATTGCTGTGTTTGTTTTTGCTATTAGCTACTGTTTTGCTAATCTTGGGTTTTAGCTATTGCTGTACTTGTTTTTGTTATTAGCTACTGTAGTGCTTGTTTATTATGTTAGCTACTGGTGTGCTTACCGTATCTTACCTTTTAGCTCTTGCTGTGCTTGTTTTTGCTATTAGCTACTGTTGTGCTAATCAGCTTTAAGCTACTATGGTACTTGCTTTTGGTATTGGCTACTGTTGTGCTAATTTTAGCTTTTAGCAACTGTTGTGCTAATCTTAGCTTTTAGCTACTGTTGTGCTTGTTTTTATATTCTAGCTATAATTCTGTATAATCTGTTCAGCGTCTTGAACGTTGCCAGTTAAGTTTCAACTTCTTTAGCAGATCTCAGCCATCGTTCAGCACTCGCACTGCATTTTTACAGAAAATGCTAAACTGCTTTTATTCATTTATTTATTTTATTTCACTTTTATGCGGAAACGTTTTAGGATCTGTTTTCATAAGACCTGAAGCCACAGTAAAGATTTTTTTAAATTACATTTCATTTAAATAAAACTCTTTTGCGCTATAAAGTTCTAAAAAATAATTTCAGCTTGAAATAATTTGTCAACTGAAAGGCCCTGGTTCAAATATTGAAACACGTTAGAAAATCATTTTAATAGTTACAGTTTTAAACCTTGAAATTTCACTTTAATGTTGTTCTGACAGGAGGCTGCATGAAATGGGACAGCATTCATAAGTTGTGGCAAATAAGGACAAATCACTGATCAAACTGTATTTAGTTTTTAAAATAATTAAGTTTTAAGAGACTGAAGTTAAAACGAATCAATACAGAAACAATAAAACACAAAAGATGTTTGAACTTGATCGTTTTAGAGGAGCTGCTCTACAACATGATTTAATTTTTGTGTTGATTTTATTTTAATTTTTTTAATCTGAGTCCGTTTTTCTCCCCATCTCCTCAGTGATGTACCAGATGGTGGTCTGCGGTAAAACCTTTGACGCCCATCTCCAGTTGATGGCCAAGGTGCAGGCTCAGGTCCAGGACAGGGTTCAGCTCGTTTCCTGCAGTCAGGAAGGTCAGATCATCGTCGTCTTCTGTCCAATCAGCTCACGGGATGCGGCGGACGTTGATGCAGCCATGACATGTGTCACGGGTAAACCAAACATCTTCTCACCTCTGTCAATAAATTCAGATTTGATTATGAGTTATGAATCATTTCCCAACATTACAATCAACATTGGGTGACCAACAGATTTAGCTGCAGCTCAATTAAATAAAAATCATCTGGGAATTATTAGTAAGAGCAATTTTACCAACTTCAAGAGCAAAAGTTCCTCTGTTTGTAACAATTTGGGAAATCTCCTGTCAAAACTGCATTTATTACCTATATTTTTGTTCATGTGCAGCATTAAAAAGGACGGGACTTGTTTTGATATTTTCCAGATCTTGATAAAGACGGAAAAAAAAGTTTTGTATTTTGAGTATTTTTTTGAAAGGTTAAATTCAGATTTTCCTATTAATTGTTCAAAAAAAGCAGAGTATTTCCTCGTTATATGCAGTAAACGATGAGCATATTCAACATGACTCGTACCGAGTCTCATATTTAAGCTTCATGTCACCAGTGTCATTGCTTTTGAGGTTCTGATTGAGAAGTTGCATTTTAAAAAAAGAGCACCTTGAATGATAAATTATTTAAAACTGCTGGTTATTAGCCATATCTTACTATATTTAACTTTTCAGTCACAAGCTTAGCCCAGCCAGCATGTTTAGTCTTTTCTTCAATAAGTGAGAACTTCATTTTACTAAAAGAACCTAATTTTATATGGAAGAATTACTGATATGACTATATTTTAATTAAGAGAAAAAAGTGTTTAATGCTTCCAACCTTTTGTGCACAATTTTTTTAATGTTGTTTGAAGCACAGAACCAATAAACACATTTATCAAATTGTTTATACCTGCTTCTCCTTTACGGGTCACGGGCGTCACTAGTGATGCTGGACAGGTCTCCAGTCCACCACAGGGACACATACTGTAGAGACAAATGAGACAACCAATTTCATTCACACCGAGGGACAATTTAAAGTTACCAATCAGTCTAAAACATGTTTTTAGTCTGTGGGAGCGGAAACTGGAGCACCCAGAGAAAATCTACATGTGCACGGGGAGAAAATGCAAACTCCATCCAGAAAGGCCCCGAGATGATCCTGCAACCTTCTCGCTGAGAGGAAACAGATCTAACTGTGCTGCTGTGCCACCTAGATAATAAACCCACCGCTGTGTAAACATTTACAGCTAATTTTAAAATGTTTTGATGGCTGCAAAACCTACAGATTAAAAGAATAAATAAGTCTGGGAACATACAGAGTTTCAAAATGGAAACTAAATTCTCCTGTTACATCAAGAAGTTCTCATCTTCAACTTCCATGTTTCCCTGGCAGACAGTCGGTGTCCTTCACAGCCACAGTAGATTGTTTTTTCTGTAGTTTGTTTTAAATATTAAAATTAACATTATTGTTAACGGTGGCATAGAGCTGTTGCCTCTCAGCAAGAAGGTTGCCGGTTCAAATCCTAGTCTGGGACCGTTCTGGGTGGAGTTTGCATGTTCTCTCTGTACATGTGTGGTTTTTTTTTCCTCCCACAGACTAAAAACATACATGTTAGGCTGATTGGTGACTCTAAATCGTCCCTAGGTGTGAATGAGAGTGTGAATAGTTGTTTGTCTCGTTGTGTCCCTGTGATGGACTGGAGACCTGTCCAGGTGTCCCCTGCCTCTCGTACAGTGATAGCTGTATACAGGCACTAGTGACCACCGTGACCCGAAAAAGGAAGAAGCGGGTAAAGATAATGGATGGATGGATGAACGTGGTCATGGATGTTATACCATGTTTTGCCACTAGATGTCACTATTTGTCAACCCTGGACTCTGTTTCCCCTCCTGCTCTCCACAGGGGATGTGCCTGTCATTCTGGTGTGGATGCAGCACACGCTTGATGTCAAGCACACAGCACTAAGAAGAACATGCTCTAACTACTCCAACGTTGTGCTGCACGTCAGTGTTTTCTACCACGAGGCGGAGCGTGGATTACTGAGGTGTCAGGAAAACGACGCTGCCGTCTCTTGGATCCAGAATAAATTACTGGAGTGCAGCACTCCAGGAAGTAAATATGTGACTGCTGGATGGAATGATGCTGACAGAGGCTCTCAGCCCGACAGTGAGCTCTGCTGCAGGTTGTTCAACAGCAGCAGCAGCAGCAGCAGCAGCAGTGATAGTTGTAGTAAAAGTACTTGGGGGCCTGGTGAGTAGCTATAGTGACCTTATTAAGTTATTGGTGTTGCCACCTTATTTATAACAATGTGATATTATTATTTTATTTTACATTGTTAATTCCATTTCTTATGTTTGTTGGCAATGTATCGTTTGACATTGTAGAAGTACAGTATTTTCTGGTGTATAGGTCGCACCTGTGTATAGGTCGCATTGTCCAATTATCACCAATAGATTGGAAAAATCCCTAGATAGGTCGCACCTACGTTTAGCTCTGCTGCAAATGTCTGCCACAGGAGCGCACAGCAAGGCTTTTAAGAAGATTAACACTTAAAAACAATTGTTTGTTTGATAAAAATTATAGCAAATATGTGTCTGAGCTGAACCTTTCCTTAATAAATGAACGTAATTGTGAAATGAGCTGGATTTTAACATTTGTTTCGCCGAAAGTGATAACATATAGGTCGCACCAGTGTATAGGTCGCAGGCCTTGAAAAAAACATAAAAAGGTGCGGCCTTTTTTATTGTGTGGATATTTAGTTGGGTTTACAGAAGAAGAAAAAAGGATGCAAATCAGATAAATTATATATGGTTTAAATGTGTAAAAAATTTAATAATTTTATTAGATTTATTATTATTTACTTTGGCTTTGTTTAAAAATAATAATTCTGCTTGAAATGCAAAAAGTGTTATAAATATTAAATGTTTTCCAACACACTAGAAATTGTTTGTAAATGAATATATGTTTTATTAATTCAGTTGAATGAACAGACGTGTATGTTTGTAACAAATAAAACAGTGAATATAGAACATGTTTAAGAGGACAGGTTTGAATATTCTGGGTTTGGGTTTCTATACGTGGCTAAACACTTCAAATTTGACAGAAACACATTTGTCACTCATTGCTAGGTCCTCATAATTAATGCACAACCATCTCAAAACAATATGCAATTTAGTGGATTTTTCTTCTCACATCCTCATTTAAAAATATTGTGCACATAACAACAACAGTGCCCAGGTAAAAGCATAAAAGCATGTAAAGGCATTCAAGTGAACCAAACATGAGAAAGACAAAACACTGATAGCAAAAGAAGAAACTAAAATATATTCCCTGTAAGGGTAAATGTTGCACAATCAAAAATTTGTGTTGCCTCCACAGCAGTCCACGTGTCTTCTTTTTATGTTCAACTCAATTATTTCATGATTTTTCTCATTTTCATTGAAGCTGGAACTGATTTGCCCCCCACCCTTTCACCCATTCAACAACTGGCTTTGTAGTACAGTATCTCTACTTAGCTCTTACAGGTGACATCTATTTGTGCATGGAAATTGAACATACATAAATATCCATTGGTTCTGGTTCATTTAGAAAAACATCCTAAGAGGAAGGAAGGATGGTGTTGCATCTTTGTATTAAAACTAATTAAATCTATCATTGCCTTACAAACACTTGACTTGTGCAACAGAACATGCACAAAGTAATATTTATGACTATTGATTTATGGAAAAAACTGTTATAGACTGTGCTCTGAAAGCTGCACGTAAAGTGCTTGTACCCACTTATTTTGCAGGTGCATTAGTTATAGTTATGGATTTTTAAAAATATGTTTTGATTTTAAATAAAATTTTGCCTTTGATTGTTTTCCCAGGTTTCTAACCTCCTGGTCCAAACCAGACGTGAATAATTTGATTAGCCTCAAAGTCGCTACTTATAACTGAGAAAGACTAAAAAAGATGTGTGTACTTCAGTTTACCATGTGAAGTTTTACATTCTGTACAATATTTGCAGTATATTTAAAGACAGTTTAGGGAATGCTGCACGGCGGGCTGTGATTATAGTGGATGGGGAGTTCTCTCTGTGTGTGTGTGTGTGTGTGTGCCTCAGTTTAAATCCTGGTGGGTCTGCTTCACACAGCTCCTGCTGGGAGTGTGTGCATTGACAGTAGTTCCAGACTCCTGTTCATTATTTAAATAGACATATAGTTTCTGTGGTTGTTCTTGAAATGAGGGCTCAATGCAATCTGCTGGCTTCCTTCCTAAGATACCGGTAGATAACTTTACTAATTGGCACGTATAATGTATGTGAATGTTTTTGTTCAGTGTCCTGAGATAACTTCTCTTGTGACTTGGTATTGTAAAGGAAATCTAAAGGCCGTTTGTGTAATTAAACACAAACGAGGTCAGTTTACTGACTTACCTATAGTTTTAGGTGCGCATCGCTGAGCAGACTTTTATCTGCACAAACATGCCACCAATTCACGGGGTCTCAACTTTTTCAGAATAAATCAATAAATCTGACGATGTGATTAGCCAGAAATGTAATTTCACAGGAGACTTCAATTTATATTGGTCTACCAGAAAATAGACCTTTTATTGAAACTATCACAAGAATTACATTAAACATTTGTATCGATATTAGCTCTGATTTAAATAACTACGTTGACAAGAATTCAAATTAAAACAAACAGACAATTTAAACTTAACTGTTGGCACATTACTTGACAGATTAAATGCTTATGAAAAATAAGAAATAGGAGGAAGGAGTACTGGAAGCTAAGTTAAGCTAAAGTTAATTATTTTGAAAACAACCAGGGTGGCAAGCTTTCCCATACGGATCTTAGCTGTACTTCCGACACGTGCAGCATACAAACGCCTCTTTACCTGGTGACGAGACGTCTTGCGAGGTGAGGACTGAGAAGTTTGTGGACACTAACGGACTGTGTTGTCCAGTGAACGTCCAGATGACTTCGTGCGTGTATGACTGGATCAGACGAGCGGGAGCACGCTTTCACCGGCAGGAACAGGCCCCAATCGCACTGGTTGAACTTTCAAAGTAAAACTTTAGAAAACAAATTCTTCCAGAAATGAGTGACTGGTTACAGTAAGCTTTACTGTGATTCCAGCTGAGACGTGGGTCGTTGACACATGACCGGGCCGTCTCCAGCTTTTCCCGAGGAGAGAAGCCAGTTGTCATTTCGTTCTCTTCCAAACAAACCCAAAATGCAGGAAGTGCCCTTTAAGAAGGGGGTGTGACTTAGTCACATACTTCCTGCTGATTGGTTGTCGCACCCCTAGAGAGGGTGTGACTTTGCAAGTGAGTGAGTTTGAGTGACAGATGATAGGGTAGACAATACACAGAACACATACGTCAGAGTATGCAGGTGCATGTGAACAAGTCAGTACTTTGTTTTGAGAACAGATTCATTGTTTTTAGAAAGGACGGGAGACCGAAAGCAAGCTATGTCTAGCACTTTTCCTTCGAAACAAAAACAGTTCAAACAAATACGAAGGATTGTTCATTCAACCTTAGACACTTATTCTGCATAGAGCAGACGGTTCAAAGCACGATCATTCTGAGATGTTCTCTTAACTTTGTCATATTTAAAATATACCAGCTTAGTAAAATCATCATTGAAATGACAAAAATACTGTTTGATCAATTCTGAATTAACACACATTAAAGAGAAAGTTCAATCTGATTAATTAGTGTCCATTAATTCATAATAATTGTTAACCAATATAAGTGTCCAATCGTCTCCTTGAGGGCTTCAAGAAGGTGTAACACTTAGAGTTCCAGAGAGATGCAGAGAGGCCCACATCCCATACGGACATGAGGGTACAACTTTGTACCTGGAATTTACTGTGTATGTTCCTTGATATTTACAGAAACTGGGCTGTATTATGCAGTGGCTTCTTATGCTTTTCATGCTGTGAGTAGAAATATATTGGCTGAGCATATCGTGAAAGACACAGTTCAACCAAGATATGGATCCGAGTAACAGAGGAGGACTGAAAACTGGTGACTGTATACACACAGATATATTTGTGGTGTGATTAACACAAAACAGGTAGAAGGGGAGAGTAGAAATCAAGAAAGGCCAAAACAACCTAGAGTACAAATTAGGAGGCAAAGTTAAAGTTTTAGGTCAAGAACTATAAGCATCAAAACCAAACATAGAAACCACAACGGAAACCAAAAACAACTTAAAATACAGGTACAAGGCCAGGAATATTAGAACATTTACAATTTATAAACCATAATTGCTTAACAAATGTAAATAGAAAATCCATTGTTTTACTATTATCCAGATTTTAAAAAAATGTATTGGTGGATATAACACAGCTGTTATGTTTATATAGTGGCTGAGTTGTTTTAGTAGTAATTCCGATCATTTTGAGAATTTTCTTTGACAGGGTGAGCAGGAGAGAACATGGAGACCCCCAGATAGAAGAGCTCAATATTGGGGAGGCTGCAGAGCCTGAAGGACGAGGAACTGGTGATCAAATTTTCTCTACTAGATCTGTTACGTGATTACCTGTATATCATATTGCTCAAGACAGAAGATCTGCCTTAAACCATACTTTATTAATATTCCTGCCTTTGTAGTTTTTAATGCTCTCATAAATTTGACTACTGTATTATAATTCTAACTGTCTTTGAAGTCTAGACTAGTACTTGCATGTGCTTCATCTTGTATTTGGTTATAGCACATCAAACCACTAGATGGCACTAAAGCTCCATTTGAGAAATAAGTATCCTCAGACACTTTCCTTCATTATATTTCCATGGCATGAGGACAAATGTTATTAAAGGCTGTTTCCTCTGCTGTAATGTTATTTTTGATGGATTTCCAGGAGCTGTAGCTACAGATTTTGATGGTGATGGACATCTGGAACTGATTGTGTCTCATGGTGAAAGTGCAGCTCAGCCTCTCTCTGTCTACAAAGTCAACCAGGTGAGGGTTCGGAATCATCAGACAATCAGTAGCTTGCTTCAGCTTCACCTCACCTGCCCCGCTCCATCTCTTTCTCCGTTTTTGTCTTAGGGCCAAACTAACTCCTGGCTGCGAGTTATTCCCCGCACCAAGTTTGGGGCTTTTGCCAGAGGAGCTAAAGTGGTGGTTTACACAAAGAAGAGTGGCCCACACACAAGGATCATTGATGGTGGCTCAGGGTACCTGTGTGAGATGGAGCCTGTTGCCCACTTTGGTCTTGGTAAGCCCACGTTTTAAAGAGCTACCAAAATATTTAGGGACCACGCCTCTTAGCTAAACAAGTGCAAGTGCTAGAAAAGATCTGTGATGAGCATGTTTTTTTGTTTTGTTTTCTGAACTATTCCACATTTAGACTGCTTGTGCCCATTTGATTCATAGAAATAAATCTTGATTATTATTATTATTTTTAAGATTAGCCGTAAAAAATGCAAACATTTAAGCCTAAATAAAACCACAGTAGCACACTTTGCCTGTGGGAAGAAGCTTTTTTTGGACAAAGGCATGTGAGCAAGAGGACACATGCTCTAGATGGAGGCCAGCTCCCCCCAGCTTTCCTGTGGGGCAGTTAGCTGGTGGCCACCCAGGCCTGGTTGTTGACTCTCTGCCCTGGCTCTACTCAGTGCATTAGGGGGTGTGCAGTCACAGATCAGCTACTGTAGTCCTCAAAGTATTACCCACATTACTAAAATACTGACAATGGGGCTGTGCAGCATCAGTGCCGCAGTCTTTCAGTCTACATTGGTAATCTTTCATGTGCAATCACTCACTGTGGCGACCCTTGAAGAAGGTAGCAGCCAAACTACCTGAAAATAGTTTGGAGGCATTGAAAATAACTTTTGTTAGCAGTCATGTAAGATCTGAAAGGCTTTCAAATAGGTTCAGATCAGGTGAAATGCCATTTGGCTCCCAGATGGTGCACCTGTCTGGCAGGGGGACTAAAGAGCTGTTTATATTAGAAATGCCACTTTAATTAAATGCCTCAAAAGGGTCCCATCATGAGATGAGTTTTCTCGGTGCCTGATTAAAACGGTTAATGAAGAGAGGAGAGCGCCACTCAGTCTGCACAGTCTTTGAAAAAGGAGGCAAAGGTGGAAGATTCATTATCAACAGAGTACATGTGATCCCTCGGTGATTAACCAAGGTATGTTATTTGTGTGTTTACTAATTAATCTAAATCGTGATTACCTTAACAGGTAAGGATATTGCCACGAATGTTGAGGTGTATTGGCCTGATGGACGCTCTATAGCCCGTCCCCTGGCGTCCTCAGAGATCAACTCAGTTCTGGAGATCCACTATCCAAGAGATGAAGACGAAGTTACTCCTACTGTGAAAATAGAGGTACTGAATTATAGTATTCCTCAGCAAATTTCTGATCATCCAAAATATGCAGGTATAGTACACAACAGACCTAGTTATAGGTTCTTCATTGTTAATACAGGCATTTAATCACAGATGGCAGTGAGAGTAGGGAGCTAGTGGAAGAAAGCCTGGAGATGGAAGACCAAAACAGACAGGGTTAGAAATGACATTGGGACAGATAGGTTGAGTGGTTTGAAAACAAAGTTAAAGAGCAAGGTTGGGATGTTTTTGACTTGTGCAGAGGAGGGATGGTGGATGCTTTGGACAAAGAATGTTGTACATGGAGCTGCCAGAAACGAGGAAAGGAGGAAGACCACAGTGATAGATGAAGGAGGACAAGCAGATTGGTGTGACAGAGGAGAATGATATGGAAGAGATTGCTAAAGAGAGCAGCCAAAATGCATAATAATAAGTATGTTGTACTCTTTATGAAGACAATATGCGATTCAGTTCTGACTGGTGTATTTTTTCCTACATCTTCAAAAAATCAAACAAGAAAAACAGGTTTGAGCTAGCACCAGGTACATGTACAGGCAGTGGTGTAGTCTACGTGATACTCAGGTATACGGAGTATACCCACTAGAAAAAGCTTAAGAAATTCAGTATAACCACTTAGAAGTGCCCAATGATACATGACATCATTAGAAACGCATCACTGATATGTTAAACAGCAGTTAAACACTTCTGTAACAATCTGTCTGTATGTAGTGCTTTGCTTTGATACTGTTTTATAAATTCTATAACAGGTTTTTAATACAAAGCCAACTGTTGTACAAAGTTTGTTGTTCATTTATTCGAATATAAACGTCAGATAAATTTGGAAATGTTCACTATAAAACCAAAATAAATTGATGATTACATTGTACTAACCTGTGTACTTTGGTTTCTAAGCACAGTATACCCACTACAAAAATGTAGACTACACCACTGTGTACAGGTATATTTAGATAGCAAGAGAGTCTTCAATTGTTGACAGTATTACAAAAGAGAATGCAACAATGTGTTATAGGGATAAACAAATACAATAATCCTGTTTTACAGTGTGGCCATGGATTTTCTTTGAATGAGCATGGGCGTTGCACAGGTAAGATACAACTTTTAATTCCTTTGTTGAACCTTGTCTCGTGTCTCCCGGTTTAAGTGTCTTCGCCTTCCACCCCTTTCCCTCCCTTCAGATAAAGATGAATGTACCCAGTTCCCCTCTGTGTGCCCCTCCGATCGCCCGGTGTGCACCAACACCCATGGCAGCTATAAGTGCCGTGCCAAAAGGAAATGCAACCAAGGCTTTGAGCCCAAGGATGACGGCTCAACCTGTGTGGGTGAGTGGTCCTGACAGAGACTTATAGCTAGATTATCTCGATCAGAAGAACAAAGGAAGAGTGGGAAATTCATTAGGATGTGTTAATTACACTGATTTTGTGTCAAGGCTCAACATTTTCCTGACCATTTCTCCTCTCTGCCCTTTATTACCTTGCATGACTTACGTATGAGTTGTCCATAAGCACACTAACATTTTCCTACTTTCTGTCGGTTTCTCCTTTTATTCTGCAGCTCAGGTGGCTTACTTTGGTGTAACACGGTCTTCGGGGGATCGCAACGCTTTCCACTCGCTTTCTTTCTCTATTCTACTACTCATCTCTACGCAGCTGCAGACAGGACTGCTGTAGTTGCTACAGACCGCCATTCTTTTTCACTGCTCAGCAGAGATATGTAAAAACTCTGCGTCTAAACTTTTCTCCAAAAACAATTCTTCCCCATTTCTCCTCTATGGATCTCTGCAGCTGTTGTTTTCATCACAGCCCTGCCCTGTCATCACCGCTGCTGCTGTACGCCACCTCCTGGCTCCCGGCCCCCTCTTAACGCAAAAGAAAACACACACAGGGAGCATGCTCGCTGGGAGCGATATCAGGAGTGTCACATGTGGAGCCCTCATGTCATTGCCTGGCATTTGTTTTAGTGGGACCTGAACTGAAGCCAAGTCAATAAGTGAAGCTCCAGTATTACCACCACTACACACACACACAGGCTAACTCCACCATGCTGCTAAGCTAATCCTCTCGCCATCACTCTCGGTTTCCTATAGGTTTATTAAGAAGCCAAAAAAAAAAAAACAAGGCTCTGGGTGGGTTTGTTTGGGCCATGAGTGTGCCATGAAGAGGGGATCAGGTAGGGGAACATATGCCAGACCATCTGTCTCTGACGACAGGGTTTATTTTGTTATCTATGAATAATGCAACATGTAGAGGAGATGATAAACATAAGGCTGTGTATGACTGAGGACACAGACACAGGACAACATTATGATTTGTTTATGTGCACTGTACTAAGAACGTAAATTTTGGAGCAAACATCAAAATGAAATGTCAGGAGGTGTCAAGGATGTAAATGAGAGTGAAATAAATGAAACGAAGCTCAAAATAGAAGTCGTTTATAGAATGACAGCAAGAAAATTGCCAAAAACTGATTGGTGGCGGGTAATAATCTCACTAGAATCCCAGTTAGTGGCTCAAATTGAGTTAAGAGCTGCCTTTACAATAAAAGGACGTACACATTTTAGAAGTAAACCTTTTTGTAAATATGTCACCACAAAACCTCAAAAAATAAAGCTGCTAAAAACCTTTTATTTTAGAAAAGAGCCAAATCCTTGACGGACTATGTCCTAACGTTCACACACCCTGTCTGTAGAATTGTTACATAAACCAACTGATACTTGTTTTAAAGATTATTTCCTAATAAATCTTTTCCTGAACTCGGTGTTTGTTTTTGATTCATGACTTCATGTGCTGGAAACTATTTCTGGACTTGCAGTCTTGTCCAGTTTTAAAAGTGTAGATTACATAATACTGTATAATTATAATGTTACTGTAATAGATCTAGTTATAGTATACAGTGTGATTATTATAGATCATTATAATCAATGGCATTTAGTTAATGTGATTACTGATGACTAATAATTACAGCTACGCGGATGATCATATTATTTATGATGGGCATTTTGAAACAATTTTATTTACTTTTGTAACCAACAATGTTTAGTCTTCATACAATCTTTTTTCCTTCTATAAACATTTAAACATTAATTCATACAGTTTTGACAAGAGCACATTCAGATACCAAGCAACAAGGCATGGCAAAGAGAGCAAACAGGAGAAGGAAAAATATACACGACTACTTTGCAATTCTGCAAAAAACACATGTAGATGCCTACAGCCTCTCCTGCTCTTAATGGGGTAGCATGCGATGTGCAGGTGTGCAGGAAAAAAGAGCTGTTGGAGCAGATGGTGTTTCTCGCTGTAATAATAAAAGTAACATGGGTTTCTACTGTTTTGGAGAAGATTGATTTCTGCAGCCTATGAGTATGGGATTTGCTCCATTAGATAAAATGTCCCACACCTTTTGTATCCATATGTGGAGGGGTCTGGTTTCAACCATTTCATGGTTGTGTACTTTAGTGCTGCAGTGAGTAATCTGCTCAAGAGTTTTGTTTTTGCCTTGATGTTAATACAGTTTGGATTTTTTTCCTAATAATGCGACTGTAGGAGTTGGTACCAAATGATTCCCTCCAGAATAAGTAAAGTGTTAGGGCAGAGGCCAGATAAGTGGATGTAGTTTATTAGATGGTCTTTAGCAGATTAAATGTAAGACAATTGCTACCTGAAAGATGAATTATCTGTATGGTATGGTTCCCTGAAGATAATAATACCTTATTTTATCCATATAAGTCTCACGTTTTTGCATAAATGTGTAAGTTCTGCAACTTATACACCAAAGCGACTAATACTGTAAATGTTTTCCCCCATCTTTTTAACCCGATTTTTAGCTGACATCTCACGATTTCATTCATTTGGACATGGAAAATATTGAACACTACCATTTTCAGCCACTAGAGGACCCTTGACTAATGTGGCAAGCAAAGTTTCTCATTAATTAGTAAAAGTGGCTATTAATGAGACACTTGGCTTGCCATACCAAGCCACCTTCGTCTCGCTCCGGAACTCCTGGAGCAAACATCAAATCAGCTGCAATTTGCCGTTCCGCTCAGGTGAAATGCAGCTGACTTGACCACTAAAGTGCATTTATTAAGGAAAATTTCAACTGAGACACACCTTTACTATAATGTTGAGCAAACAAATAATTGTTTTTAGGTGGTTATTTTGTTAAATTTCAAAGAAATGCACAGTGAGTTCTCCCTCTGTGCGCTCCTGCAGCTGTGGACCAATTTTTAAAATGCAGCTGATTTGACTGTCAAAGTGCATTTATTAAGAAAAAAGTTGACTGAGACACACCTTTGCTATAATTTCCAGCAAACAAATAAATGTTTTTAAGTTTTAATCTTGTTAAATTATTGTTAAAGTCCTCCCGTGCACATTCCCGCGGCCACTATTTGGCAGCCAATCGATTTTTGGCACAACACCGGCCCACGTTTCTGGGTGGTCAGCGGTGACGCATAATAGATGCAACTTATACAACAGATGCAACATGGGGCGGCCGTGGTGTAGTGGTAATGGCAGTCGACCCCTGATCGGAAGGTTGGAGGTTCGAATCCCGCATCCGCCTACCATGTGTCGTTGTGTCCCTGGGCAAGACACCTAACCCCGAGTTGCTCCCGGTAGGTCTGGATGGCGCCTTGCAAGGCAGGCTACCACTACCAGTGTATGAATGTCTGAATGAATGGGTGGATGGCTGGTATTGTAAAGCACTTTGGGGCTTCTCACAGGGAGCTGGAAAGTATAAATAAGCTCCATTTACCATTTTATACATTGAAGCGACTTATTTATGTTTTTTTTCCACTTTATTAAACATATTTGAACTGATGCGACTTACTGAATGGCGGTGCGACATGTACAGCGGCAAGTACGGTCGTAAAAAAGAAAGATTTATTTTTATTTTTGGTTCTTCTTTATGCAGGGGTCGCCATAGGGAGCAAACACATGAAAGGTTTGGCATTTGTTTCACACCGGATGCCGTTCTTGGTGCAACCTGGGCTTGATCCTGCAGCTTCAGGATAACAAGAATTAAGCATCGAGATTCCACATCACCATAAAAATTCAATAATCCTGGTTACCGTATTCGTCGGCCTATAAGTCGCACCGGAGTATATGTCGCACCAGCCTAATTATGCCCAATTAAATGGAAAAATCAACGTATAAGTCGCACCGGCCTATAGGTCGCACCTCACGTGAACTGGTGTTTTGCCCAAAATGGACTGGCTGCCAAATTGTTTGGAAGGACTTTTGACAAGATTATCACATAAAAACTACAGTATTTTGTTTGATGTGTCTTAGTTGAACTTTTCATTAATAAATGAACATTATTTTGGACTGGCTGCCAAATTGTTTGGAAGGACTTTTGACAAGATTATCACATAAAAACTACAGTATTTTGTTTGATGTGTCTTAGTTGAACTTTTCATTAATAAATGAACATAAACTGGTACTGCACCATTTTTAGACCAGGCAGATGTCAACAGTGTAGGTACTGTAAAGGGTTTCTTAGCGCCCATAGCGGCCGAAACTGGTACTGCACCATTTTTGGAGTTTTTGACCAAAGTCAAATTATGACCAAAATATTGGAAAAATCGACGTATAGGTCGCACCGGCCTATAGGTCGCAGGGCTTGGAAATGTAGGCAAAAAGGTGCGACTTATACTTCGACGAATACGGTATATACGTACAGTGATCTAGGTACATGGTATATTTGGTGAACAAGAAAAAGCTCAATTTTATTTTCCACAAATTGTTGAAACGTTTTTGAAGTTTTAGAAAATTACAAATGCTTTGACAAAAAAAAAATTAAATAAAAAATGACAAAAATTAAACAAGATGTTCACAATACGTTGACTTAGTTTTTTTTACTTTGCATGCTATTCTGTAAGTCTCAGTCACAAAAAACAGTCAAGTGAAGTCAGCCTTACTTGTATGCAACAATTTAGCCTGGTTAAAACCAGACCCTTGTCCTTCATTTCGCTTCGTACTAGGGTCTGGGATTTCTCCCATAGACAACGATTTCTCCAGTAGATTTTTGACCGGACCAATCAGAGAACAGAAGGCAGAGTTTTGCTAGTTTAGCCTGGGGAGGTCCAGGCTATCAGATAAATAGCTCAGAAACCACTCGGTGGATATTTTTTCTGCTACCAGTAGCCGTGTTTCCATCAAGGTTTCTAGCTGCGCAATTTGAAATAGCGCAGCAGAAAAGCTTAATGGAAACGGCAAATTGCGAGGTTACTTCCTGAATTACGCTAAAAAGTTTTTACGCTCGCTTGAGGTGGTTTTTGGGATTTGAGTTGCGCTAAACGACAAATGGAAACACATTTTCCGACTCATTTCTGACGTAGCGAAAATTCACGTCACGTGACGTTCAGCTGTTTCCGCTCCGGACAACATGTAACATCGCTAAAACTAGTTGGCATGACAGAATAAATACAACTCGCCCGATAGCAACACGTACCTGAAATATCCTCTCGATTTTGACGAGATGTGTGGCCGGGTTCAGTTTTCAACCGCTACTTCCTGTTTACTGTAGACATGCGCAGTGCTAACGTCTGACGTAATGACGCTGACGTCTGACGTAATGACGCTGTGCGCGGCTTGGTAGAAGCGCTTCAAGCCAGCAGATGGAAACACTTCTGATCTGCATTAATTTGTATTTAATAATAATAATAATAATAATTGTCTAATCTTGTCATCTGCGTATGTTTCCCATACACAGACGAAATTCGTCTCTGCATTTAACCCAACCACCCCAGGTGGTGCAGTGAGCAGCCATAGAAGGCGCTCGGGGAGCTGGAGAAATAGGTGTGCACTCATAGACACCCCAAGATGTGTAGTGGCCGGGACGCGAACCCGCGTCCTTCGGGTCCCAAGTCAAACGCCCTAACCACTACACCATCTTACATATTTGCGAGGTAGCTCAAAATACGAAATGAAAATGGATGGAAACACAGCTAGTGTGTAATTATATGGCTCTAATTTACTGACGGCCTGGATGAATCATTTGAGATAAAATTCGATTTTTTATAATTTATTTTCGTAGCGCACCCGAGGCTGTTTGGAAAATGTCAAACCGAAACAATTTAAATCCAGCAGATTTGACCATTTCGTGAATTGATTTAGGAACTGTTAAGCTCAGGAACACTTCTGATATAACGTCAGCTAAGAAATATATTTTTTCTCAGCAAAGAAATAATAGTTTTTTACCTTGTTTTCATGAAAATTCCTTCGTGGCGGCAGCCATTTTAACTGACGACGTCAGTCGACGTCGTTCAAAACTCCGCCTTCTGTTCTCTGATTGGTCCGGTCAAAAATCTACCGGAGAAATCCTTGTCTATGGGAGAAGTCCCAGATAGTACGAAGCGAAGTGAAGGACAAGGGTCTGGTTTTAACCAGGCTAGCAACAATTAGTTAACTTTTATTTTCATTTTATAGATAAAAGCATTAGATAAGCATTTATTAAGCTTTATTTTTAAACAAAAAGTGAACTGGAAGTATGCTTTGTACCATTTACTGCTCTAATCTTATTATTTCACACTAAATCATTTCTCCCCTTAAATATCCTGCCTTCATTCGTTATTGTTAACGAGGTGATGAGAGGAATTCTCTCATTTGCCCATCTCCTTTTATCTCCTCCTTAGATCTTTAATTTGGTGTTGGGTAAAGAAAACCGACACAATCCCTTCTATCTTTTTCTCTGTCAGTGTTTATCTCAGCTTCAGCTCTGCAGGATCTCACACTCAATTCATTTAAAAGCAGATTGAAGAAGAAAGAGCTATTATTTGTTCCTTTAGCTGGAGAAAATAACACACTAACCTCTGTCACCATTAGGTGATGTAATCTAAAGTGACATTTACATAGAATTGCACAATGTTAGCTTTTAATGCTCAAAGCTGTGTTTTTATTTTTATTTTTATTATTCAACAGTTGGGCCTTAAAGGTCTGTTAATTCATCAGATTCAATAAATCAAGTGTGGTTTAAGAGTTGTTCCCTCCTAATTTGTATTTGTCCTAACTTCCTTAAGCACCTCAGTTTTGAAGATTTTATGGAAAAAAATTCACAATTTTCGTGATCAAATACAGCATCCATACATCTTCAAATAAAGTACCAAAACATCTACTGTATTTGGCTTGAACTTTTTGTAAAGATTTTTCTTTTTTTTTTGACAACATAGACACACTGAACATTTCTGTTTGTATCAACACACATGAACTCAATAAATTTAGTCAGTTTTTCCAAAAACAAATCGGTGATCATGTGCGAATCTCATCTAACACGCAAGCACACAATCTGACAGTCTACCCCATTTATCAGCTGCCAGTTTAAATGTTTTCTGGAAAATAGACAAGTTTTATTCAGATATTTGGCTATATTTAAGAATATATTTTTATATAGATCACTTCTAAAAAGTAACTTTTTTTTCTTTCGGAAAATGAAGGAAAGCAAACAGACATCATGATTCTTACAAATTATTGGGAATTTTAATTGATGCATGTCTCTCTTTTAACCCACATGTTAAAAACGTAATAAAGAAACTGAAATAAAAACTGGGTTTCTTTTTCAGAAATAGATCTTGTTTAACTCTGAATGCTAGGAAACGCCTTGTAGCTGCTACTTTTCTACCAGCCATTGATTTATGGTGACATTATTTACATGGATGTCCCTGCCAGCTCCTTGCAGATGCTGGATGTTGTCTATCATGGCGCGCTAAGATTCATAAATGGTTGTAACCATACCCATCACTGAACCCTGTATTCATTGGTCAGTTGGTCAACATTATCTGTATAGGCTCTCACACTGGTTCATTTTCATCTATAAATCTCTCCTTGGTCTGCTGCCTTCATAGATCTCCTCCCACATGTCACGTTGTTAGTGCAGTTACAGCGTGCGCTCTCAAGCCAACAATGCCTGCAGCCTTCCTGTATTCATTGGTCAATTGGTTGGTCATCATGAACTTCCTGCAGACTCTCACACTGGTATTTTCATCTTTAAATCATTTCTTGGTCTATTGCCTTCCTATTTCTCCTCATACATGTCACTGCATGAGTGCAGCTACAGCGTGCGCTCTCAGGACATAATTACTTGCAGTGTACCCTCGGTACGGACCGAACTTGGAAGAAGGGCCTTCTCGGATTCTTCTCCTGCATGGCTGGAGCACCTTGCAAAAAGATCTGAAGCTCTTGACCTTAACCTCACTAAGGGGTTTAAGCAACTGTTAAGTTCATGGCAAAAACCAATGCAGACGTTCCTGTTTTTATTACTTTACACTGCTTTTTAATTTAGCTGTTTTTGTTTCATTTTTGCTGTTGTTTCATTTTTATTTCATATCTTCTATTTACTTTTCATTATATGTGCTTTTTTTAATATAACCATTGTTGTCTGTACTTCCTCTGTGTTCTACTTTTATTTTAATTGCTTTTTATAGTTGTATATTTATTTCTGTACTGTATGTCGTCTAAAACAGGTCTCTCTTGAAAATGAGTCCTCGTGACTCAGTGAGACACTCTGGATGAGTAAAGATTAATTTTAAAAAATGATTAAGTAGCACTCCCTTTTTGTTGAGCAAAAAAGCAATACAAATCAAGGGAGTTGTGGAAGAACAGTACCTGTGCTTTGAAGCCAAACAATAATGAGTTTAAACTTGAAAACTGACAGCAACATCCTGGAAAAAGAAAGCTTTTTATTAATATATTTTTTAAAAATTACCTTTGACCTCAGGTGTTGAGCTGTTTCTTCAATCCGTTGGCGTCTTTGAGAAAATATCTCATTCTCACCACTCCTCCACTGTCTGCACTCCTGTGATCTTCACTCAGGCTCAGTATCTGAGCCAGAACATTATCACTTAAGGGAGGCTGTGATGGATGTACTGTAAACCAAGCATGCACGCATGCACACACACGTAATGCTTTAAAGATAGACAATTCTCTGACCAATGACAATGATCCTCAATACAGAGTTCAAAAATATTCTCAGCGTGGTTGCATCTGGGTTATGCTAACTTTTACTCTGTCACAGTGTTCAGAGTTGTTGAGCTAACAAACAAACAAGCAAACAAATGAATAAATAAAGTAATTTGAGACACATGGATTAAATAGTGTACTTTGAAGTACAGAAGTGTTGAAGTTCTGACTGCCGAGTGACATAATTTGGTCTCGCCATGAGTAATTGTTTAAATTTTTAGTGGATATCCTGAGAGGTGTGTGCAGGAAATCAAGAGGCGACAATGTACTCTGAGATTTTACCAGCTGCATGAGTTTTAACTTGTTGGATATTAACAGCAGTCTGTGCTCACTATCATCTTTTCTGCAACTTTGATAAGTTCTTTATTCAACTGCTGCAGATAAAACAGTTCTCACAATCCACTTTTTCCACAAACATTAACTGCATTTTAAGTAGGGATGGGACCGATCCGATCGAGTATCGGTATCGATATCCGATACGAGCATAATTTAAGTATCGGATATCGGATCCAAGCTACCGATATTTCCGATCCAGCTTCAAAGAGCACTTGTGTTCCATCACATTCTGTGACTGTTGTCTTACTCTTAACATTGCATGAGTTAAACTGTTGAGCTTAACAACAGGAAACTCACAAACAGTAACAGCACACATGAGGCCACACATGAGGCAAGTCTACCACACACATGCCCTCCTTTTTAGCGTTTTTTTAGTTTTCCAGATGCACCTAAAGCCAAACTAAAAAAACTGCTAAGCATGATGGGAAAGACAACAAAATCCCTTTCCTTAGTGGTTAAGGGGAGTGGCTGTGTTGTCTTTCCCATCATGCTTAGCTGTTTTTTAGTTTTTCCAGCTGAACCATGAGTGAGAAGGACATGTGTATGGTAGACTTCCCTCGTGTGCTGTTACAATTTGTGAGTTTCCTGTTGTAAGGCTCAATAGTGTCTTCATTGGGTATATCTCATACAATGTTAAAATGAATAATCTCAGTACAAAAATTTAATTATACAGATTCGCATACCTGAACAGTGTTGGATCGGAAAAGTATCGGTATCGGTCGATACCCAGTTCTTAAGTATCGGATCGGATTGGAAGTGAGAAATGTGGATCGGTGCATCCCTAATTTTAAGTACTGTGTTAAAAATCTAAATTAAGACATCAAGATGCATAACAGATTGTAGATCTGAATTTCACTTCCTATCATTTGTATCCAAGTTCAGACACACATCATGCAGTATAAACTGTGTGTTACAGTGAAGAAAACAACTCAGGATGGCAACATATTGCACATTTCGTCTTTTATATTGTCAGGAAAACATTACAGTAAGTGTTAAAAGAAATCCCACTCACAGCTTCTCAGACGTACAGTTTGTTTATGACTGGTTCATTTCAAGTACTGTACAACACAATGTATCAGAAATGTACAATATTAATATAACTTTACAGACACAAAAGTCATCTGCATCTCTTTCATAATCGAGTTTTGGTAAATAAAATACAACAAACAGCATAGCTAAAGAAAATGACTCTGCTTTCTGATATTTCAGTTTAACATCGAATGAGAGTCCTCACTCCTTTTGGTTTATTCATAAAAGCTGTCCTGAAAGGGAAAACATGATATACAACCCTTTTTAATACACTGTATTTTTCGGACTATGCTGCACTTAAAAGCCTTTAATTTTCTCAAAAATTAACAGTGAGCCTTATAATCAGGTGCGCTTTATGCAATAATACTGCTTGTGCTTACTGACCTTGAACCACTTTTATGTGGTTATTGTGAATGAGTTGAATAAAGTTTGACTTATCTGACTGTTTTGTTTCACTTAATGTGCCTTATGGTCCAAAAAATACGGTATGTTGAAAGATGCCATACCATTATTTATCATTACCTATTATTAATACCATCATTTACTAATAAATATATTTTCTTTGTTGAGATTATTATCATATATGTGAATAGCTTTAAATTATTTGTGTGCTACTCTTCTGCTTCATTATTGACAAATCTTTGTTCTGATTGGTCAGGTTAGATTCAGAGTTTTACTTTTAAATAATACAGTACCGGTATGTATGTGTTTTCTCGTTTGTAACACTTGGTGATTAACAATTTTCCATTTGGACTGTTTGAGTTTATTATACTGATCATTTCTGGACAAAGGGCATCAGAAACAATGCCCTCTGCTGCAAACACTTGTAAGTGATAACATAACAGCAATAATTAGAGTAATACAGGTAGTCCTCGAGTTATGACGTTTCGCGGTTACGACACATCTCCCATTAAAAACATAAAAAATAAAACAATTTAGAAAATTTATTTTGAAAAGCAGAGTTACGCCGTTTCCGGTTTCCGGTTTTACGGCGTAAACATAGCGGCGGAGGAATAGTGCACTGTACTCTCTAAAAAAGCTAAGTCTGGTCCTCTGGACATTCAAAAAACAAACAAAAAAAACAGTACTGTGAATGCGGTTTTATGCCGTAAACAAATATGGAGGATGGACTGAGCTGGACGGCTGGACCACGGTTTTACATCGTAAACAAATGGAGAATACAGAGGAGGGATGGATGAAATGGCTTCACCAGCATACCAGTAGGAAATGAACTATTTTTTCCCTTCATTATGGCTCCAAAATGTATGTTTTTGATAATTATGTAGGGTACTGTGTTAGGATAGGCTAAGTGCTTGGTAAAATACAGTACTGTACGTATAAGGTGCAGTATGTACGTATAGTCCGACTATGTCGAAATTCGGTTTACGATGCCTCGTAGGAACGGAGCTCTGTCGTAAGTCGAAGACTACCTGTAGTTTGGATTTATTCTATTTTCATTAAGTCATATTGAAGTCATATTAAACTGAAATATATAAAAAGTGTTTAAAAAGTCTGTCATATTTTCACATAAAAGCATTCTCCTTTCTGATTGGTTTTTATTTATACAGTTCACAGCAAATAAAAATAAAAAAAAAAAGTCACATTTTTGTCATCTGTGTATGTTTCCCATACAAGATGAAATTCGTCTCTGCATTTAACCCAACCACTACCAGGTGGTGCAGTGGGCAGCCATAGAAAGCGCCCGTGGAGCTGGGGAAATAGGTGTGCACTCTTAGTGAAGACAAACTTTATGTACACATTTTTTTTATAGTTTTTGGAGGATTGAGCAAAGTTGTTTTTGTTTTTGTTCAAAAAGTTACAGTGGTACAGTATGTGTTGGCTGTTTTGCTGCAACAAGAAACTAAACTATTGCGTAGGACAATGTTTTTGAAATTGTTCAGGAGTACTGTGTTTCAGGGAGGAAATAATAGTTTTTATTTAGTAGTCTGAGCTCTGTAGGTTTGGAAAAAAAAAACCACAACATGTATTAACTGGTCTTATCATCATCTTAATGTTCACCAGTTAGCACTAAACACAAAGTATACATGATGAATCTTGTTAGATTTTGAAATGTTTAGTCATGAAAAACATGTTAGAAAATAAAGCAAGGATTGCAAAAATACTGTATTGAGCATTATTTTGAGAGAGATATAAACAAACCAAAATAATTTCAAATGATGCAGTAGTTGAAATATGTAGGTAATTTAAAATTTCAACTTATCCAAGACTTTCCGACTAACGGAGTAACAGTACAGCTGTTATCATGGCTATATATCCTTCAAGAGCCTTTAAATTTGGCACATTTATATTTACCCCTGAGAAACATCAATATGAACAACTAGGGATGCACGATATTATCAGCTTGGTATCTTTTTTTCTTTCTTTCAGCTTCTCCCTTCGTCAGGGGTCACCACAGCGAACTAGTCGCATGAAGACTTGGCAATTGTTTTGTTTTTTGTTTTTTACGCCGGGTGCCCTTCCTGACACAACCACAGACCACCGAGCTACCAAAGCCCGAGCTGATATCTAGGGTTACCGGGGGAGCAGATGGTGTGGGTTAAGGGCCTTGCTCAAGGGCCCAGAGTGGGGCAGATGAGGGTGGAGACAGGTGTGACTGCTTCACTTATCCCACCCACATTTTTGATGTTGTCGGTGCCGGGGCTTGAACCGGCGATCTTCCGATCCCAAGCTCACCTTCTTCACCTCTGCGCCAACACTCCCACACCATCGGCATGGTATCGGTATCGGACAATATTAGTAATAAAGTTAAATATCAGGCATCGACCATTCCATCAAAATAACTCATCAATATAAAAAATAACTCACCAATATAAAAGGTGCTGTTTATTTATATATACAGTGTATATATATATATATATATATATATATATATATATATATATATATATATATATATATATATATATATATATATATATATATATATATATATATATATATATATATATATATATATACACATATATATATATATATATATATATATATATATATATATATATATATATATATATATATATACACATATATATATATATATATATATATATATATATATATATATATATATATATATATATATATATATATATATATATATATATATATATATATATATATATATATATATATATACATATATATATATACGTGGGCATATGAACGCCAGGGACCGCTAATGCGCTAATCCGCTTACAGCGGACCTAACGTTTTTGTCAGCGTAACAGCGGAGTGACTAACTTTTATAATTCATAAGCGGATTTGTGCTATTTTTATTTAAAATGCAGTACCGCTAATAACTAATTATCTATCAGTAAAAACGAATAAACTTATTTAGAAGCTCTTATGCTGGCTCCGTAGCTGCTTGTTTTGCCTTTTTCCCCTCCCTCACCGTCTTGACATCTTCCGGGTCAGAGGTGAACTCGGGGGCTAATTCTGTGGCTAGCTGGTTGTGCTGGGTTTCTTGGATAAATCCGCAGAGAACCCCGCTGTTTCAAGCCAAATTAACGCGGCCGGAGGATTTTATTGTGTGTTTTGTGTCGACCACTCGACGGTGAGTCGTTAGTTTTATGTATTTTAGTTACTTTTCATTAAATCTGTTGACTGCCTATAGAATCTTGACATCTTCCGGGTCAGAGGTGAACTGGACGCTAACTCTGTGGCTAGCTGGTTGTGCTGGGTTGGATAAATCCGCAGAGAACCCCGCTGTTTCAAGCCAAATTAACGCGGCCGGAGGATTTTATTGTGTGTTTTGTGTCCACCACTCGACGGTGAGTCGTTAGTTTTATGTATTTGGGTTACTTTTATGTATAAATGCGGTGGCGACACACCCGTGTATTTGAGATTTAAAAGTGGTCTTAGGGATTAAAAGATCATTCTCTTTTTTGTTAATTTCGTGGCCGAATAGAATATATGTACGTAAAGTATTAAATAAATCCTTTGATTTTTGTAATTTCATCCTTTTAGGATCATTTTAGTTACTTTTCAGTTGGCAGTGTAGTGCAAATATTGCATAACGCTGCCGGCTACCAATTGTCGAATATAAATAGCGGATTAGATTAGCTTCCCCTAATTTTCATAAGACATTTGTGCTTTTGAAATTGTGGACCTAAAAAAATTAATAAGCGTTTTAGAAATTGTGGAACTTGTAGATATGGGTATGTGTATTTATAGAATTCTACTGCAAGCTCATGAATATTATTAGTCTTTATGCATGTATGTTCCATTGTTGTGTTCTGTCATGTGCTTTGCAGGATTGTGGACGGAGGTTGGGTGTGTTTGCCTTGTGCTCTTTTGGTTGATAATTGTTGATTTGTTGCCTTACTTTCTCTTTTCTTTCTTTCTCTCTTAAAAAAAAATAAATAAATAAATAAATAAATAAAAATAAAAAATAAATAATATATTGGAGTGAGAGGATGGCTAAAAGGTGTGAAGGGAGGCCATCTATAAATGGAAAAAAAA
>JBBPBX010000914.1:0-11769 GCA_038048925.1 Garcialebias charrua | reverse complement strand
TATATATATATATATATATATATATATATATATATATATATATATATATATATATATATATATATATATATATATATATATATATATATATATATATATATATATATATATATATATATATATATATATATATATATATATATATATATATATATATATATATATATATATATATATATATATATATATATATATATATATATATATATATATATATATATATATATATATATATATATATATATATATATATATATATATATATATATATATATATATACATATATATATATATATATATATATATATATACTGTCCAATGAGCTGACTTATGTGCTAATTGGCAGTGTTGAGTCACTTTTAAACAGCTCAGTCAATCAGCTCCAGGTTGGATATCCATTTCCACTGGGATGAAACATGAAGGCATCAAACAAAAGGAAAGGAGGCTGTACACAAGCACAGCTAAGCCCAACTGCTGTCGTAAACATCTTGTGAAGTAAACCGGTAATCCAGGTGATGTAGAAATGTTCAAATCAAATCGTAGGAACAAAGAAATCAACTATTAGACAATGACTGCATGCTGATGAGGTGATGTTATGAGTGACTTTACAAACCCAAAACATGAAAAACTTAAAAATTTAAATGACTAAATATGTGCCGAGAAAAACATGAAAAATGCAAACCGTAAACAAGTCATCTAGTATTTAAATGGTCTCATCTTGTGGTTGTTTTTGCTTGCTCATTTCCTTTTAGCAATATAGTGATGGCGGCTTATCACAGAAAAAGACAGGGTGTATTTCCAAACATCAGCATAATAAGAGCAAATGAACACTGTTTCTTTTGGCTACTCCTTCTCCAGGGGTCAACACTGCAAAGCACTGACCACCAAGCGACTGCAGCATCCAAGAGCAAATAAATGATAGATGTCATTAAGTAAAACGTTCTCAAATGGTGTTCATTTAAAAAAAACGAGTGTTATTTTTTGTCTGAAAATGCAGCAATTTGATTACCTGATCGTGAAATTTCCTTTGCATCATCTGAATGTGTTCCAGTTCAGTGCATTGCACTCCAAAGATTTGTGTTTGTCTATTTCTGTTGTCTTCTGTATTTTTAAAGACAATCTGAATCAACATGATGGTGGAAAAGCTCATAAGAGGTTCAAGTTTCTGACTTTGTGTGGGCTGATTCTCCTGCAGGTTTCCCCGCTCAAACAAAAGCACCTTTCTCATAAATAACCATACATTTTCTTGCTGTAGAGATAACAGCCCACACTATTTCAGCTTTCTCATGAGTAAATAGGCCTCTTTGTAGGCACTGATTTGATACATCTTAAAGATTTGCAAGCTTTTTATCTAACATTAAAATGGAACTAATTGCACAGCCACACACATTCCAAAATTCTGTATTGAACGTTTTTTGATTCCACAAAATACAAAAACAATATAAAAAAAAGAACAGAAGCAATCTTTCTGGAACTAGATTTGCTGCAATGAGCTTGAACCCCATGCAAAATATTTTCTAGCAACAAACTCTAATCCAGACGTGTGTAGGAATTCATGTCCTCTACAGCTGCAGGGGTGTGTTTCAATGCACATGCTCACATGTCCCCTCCATAACATGTCTGCATGATGCTTTTGCTTGGTTGTGTGCATTTGTATGATTTTGCCTGTGACCTACAGCTGTGATGTGGATCACTTATATCCACTGCAGAGAATAAGGATCATAAATAATTCAACTTGCTCTTTGTTAGCTGTTTGATATGTATGCCAAACGCCTGTGAAAGGGGCACAGTCCCACACTAGGTCCAATTTGCCATTATTCAGAGCAGCTTGACCTCAACCACCTGAAACAAATGCAGTCATTCAGCAAGAAAAGAGAACATGGTGTCTGCTGGGAGGCTTGGAAGATGCTCTCTTTTTTTATGTCAAAGCTGCTGCTGAGACTTCAGAATAAACTGCTTGTAAGTCAAGTGAGAGATATGATAAATTAATAGAATGTTGACTCCCTTTCTGATAAAAGGTGAGCATGCTGAATCAGGTATGTGACTGATGGAGACTGACGTGATGTAACAAGATGAGAACAGGTGAATGAGAAAACAATAAATGACAGATTTCATACTGATGTGTAGATTTAGTGTTTGTTATTGTATCCATCTTCATAAAAGCCATCCTTTCAAGGTTGTTGAAGGCCCCAGCAGGAAGTCTGTGAAGGTTGTGGATCACCTCCTTGCCTTTTTTCCCCCATTTGTCCTAGAACCTGGTGCTCTCATGTTTCAGCATGCGGATATTGGTAAACGTCCCGCTGCCCCTGTGGTGGTACCCATAAGCCTGGCGCTGCCCCTCCAGTCATCGGGCACTGCTGCATGATGACAGGCTGCTGCTGGGACTGGAGCCGTCTGAGCCCCGGTCCTCAAACACACTGACCTCTAGCTGAGGACACAATGAATGTCAAGGAACGGAAAAAATAATATTCTGGGTCTACTATTTGTGGAGTACAGGAATGCAAGACTTGTGCAAATATAAACACAAACATCCAGGTAGTTGTTGATCAGTCTTACACATTGGCTTGTACAATTTCCCCCCCCAACATATTTCTTGATGAAGAACCGCTTCAGTTCTGAAATTGATTGCTCTTCAAATCACTGCACAATTTTTCTGTTGTAAAAGGTCAATATTTTGAGTTCCAATTTCTTCTTTTTTTAAATTTACTCTTTACAATAACTTTTTATCTCAATCTTGTTCTAGGTACACTTAATCCAGTTAGGTTTGGAATTTAATCCTAGCCATTTCCCATAGAACCTGCTAAAATAATTCAAAATGCATTGTCCCATTACTGCTTATCAAAGGTGGGCACAGACCGCTAGAGAGCGCTAAAGTGCTAATCCGCTTACAGCGGACATAAACTTTTTGTCAGCGTTTTTGTGGTTTGACTAACTTTTATAATTCATAAGCGGATTTGTGCTATTTTTATTTAAAATGCAGTACCGCTAATAACTAATTATCTATCAGTAAAAACCAATAAACTTATTTACAAGCTCTTATGCTGGCTCCGTAGCTGCTTGTTTTACCTTTTTCCCCACCGTAAAGAGCAGAGAGGAGGGAGGGTTGGAGGGGGAGGGAGCAGAGCGGAGAACAGACTCGGATCTACCATGTGCCTGGGGATCCCAATCAGCAGGGGCACCGGCCCCGCCGCGCCCCGGCCAGTCACCTACATCCCTAACATTGATCCTGCTTGTTAATGTACATTTAACATAAAAATAATTATAGTTACGATGAAAACGATCATTAAATACGCAATACAAAAACCGGTCGATTTCTTTATCCCCCTACTAAAAATGGACTATTCCATCTTGACATCTTCCGGGTCAGAGGTGAACTCGGAGGCTAATTCTGTGGCTAGCTGATTGTGCTGGGTTTCTTGGATAAATCCGCAGAGAACCCCGCTGTTTCAAGCCAAATTAACGCGGCCGGAGGATTTTATTGTGTGTTTTGTGTCGACCACTCGACGGTGAGTCGTTAGTTTTATGTATTTTAGTTACTTTTCATTAAATCTGTTGACTACCTATAGAATCTTGACATCTTCCGGGTCAGAGGTGAACTGGACGCTAACTCTGTGTCTAGCTGGTTGTGCTGGGTTACTAATGGATAAATCCGCAGAGAACCCCGCTGTTTCAAGCCAAATTAACGCGGCCGGAGGATTTTATTGTGTGTTTTGTGTCGACCACTCGACGGTGAGTCGTTAGTTTTATGTATTTGGGTTACTTTTATGTATAAATGCGGTGGCGACACACCCGTGTATTTGAGATTTAAAAGTGGTTTTAGGGATTAAAAGATCATTCTCTTTTTTGTTAATTTCGTGGCCGAATAGAATATATGTACGTAAAGTATTAAATAAATCCTTTGATTTTTGTAATTTCATCCTTTTAGGATCATTTTAGTTACTTTTCAGTTGGCAGTGTAGTGCAAATATTGCATAACGCTGCCGGCTACCAATTGTCGAATATAAATAGCGGATTAGATTAGCTTCCCCTAATTTTCATAAGACATTTGTGCTTTTGAAATTGTGGACCTAAAAAAATTAATAAGCGTTTTAGAAATTGTGGAACTAATTTTTTGATTAGCGTTGCCCACCACTGCTGCTTATAAGCCATTCAAACCTAAATACACCAACATTAACATAAATCATGATAGTCTGAATTTATGTTTAGCAAAGAGGAAACAGTTCCCATGCATGCTATGCGATATTTTCAGTTCTCCAAACACCATCTTTCTCATTTGTATTTGAAGAGATAGTCTTTTGTTTTTGCTTTTTCTGTGTGTGGAAACATGACTGCATCTATACTGTACTTTCAATAGTCAATAACTGAAGCTTCATAAAAGGGAATGTTCTTCTAGTTCAAATAGCCAATATGTTATGGACTTTATACAAAGTGCTCTTAAATATTGTTCCATTTTGCATGATAAAAATGTTTTACGTGGCAACTAGTTTCTCAATGTCCACGTTGCTATTTGTAATTCTATGCACTGAGGCTGTTAAGCATTTGCTGCAGGGGATCAGGCCTAACTGGAAATTGGATTCTTCGCCATCCCTTCTCAAATGATGGAAAAGGCTTGGACCAGCCCGTAACAAAATCAGCATGATACTGCCAAAAAGGCACAAGATCTGCAGACTCAATTACTCAAGAACAAAACTAGTCTCTGTTGTGTCCCATACAGACCTCCACATCCAGCCTTACTGGCCCTAATATGAACGTCAGCATGACTTCAGAACTTGAAACTGTTATGCATTTTAATACATTAAAGCGTGACATTTGCTAATCTGTTGTTTTGGATAATGAACTCTATCTGCATCCAGCTTTTGGAAATAGAGACCATAGAAATGCTTTGGCTGTGTTGGTACAAAGTTGGCCCTTCGAGGTGAAGCTTGATCTTTACAGCAGTCTGGGCCAGGCCTGTGTGATGGTCTGTTGGACACGTTTTCTTTTTCCTTTCGCCTGTAAGTGCGATCCCTCCAGCTGTCAGAGAGAGACAAACTGTTGGCCTCGTCCAACAGTAGAACAGCTCATCTGTAAAATAATGTACCACGAACTACACAAACAGCAAGGTTAAGCAGACCACAAAGCAAACCATTATTTTGGAGTAATACACTAAAATAAAATGCTCCACCACAATTGCATGCACATTTTTTGGCTCCTTTTCAGCTATTCTTTCAAAAGAGTTTGCAATGCATGTCTTCAAACTTTCCCCGTTTTATAGTTACTCCTTGGGACCGAAATTTCTACAGAAGAGCACCTTTCAAAAGCAAAAAAAATAAAAAAAATATTTTTGATTCATCTAATTTATCTATATGTTATCATTATAGTGATGCCAGTTATTTTCCACTACTACTTTCTGAACAGTTATTCATCATTTGTTGAACTCAGGGGAAGGAGTAGCAGAAAAGTGAAGGATACAACCCTCATTCCTCTCTCTGTGGGGTCTGTGAGCAACAGACCTCTCGGAGCGTAGATCTTCTCATTCTGCTCCTGGATGTAATTTGATATCTTCTTCAAGACCTAGAAGAAAACACAAGCAGTGAGGTTTAAGGAAAAGACTGAGGTACACCACAATAAATCAAATTTCATTTGAACCATTAGAGGTTTATTAAAAAATGCAAACAGGCTGGACACTAAATAATATGAGCAGTCGTACCTCCACATTACATTAAAAAATATATTCTGTATTACACGTTATGACCATTTATCAATGAGGGATTCAGCATGAGAATGGATGTTTTAGGTGAAAGTCTCTGTTTTCTCTAACATAAATGGAGAAAAAATAAACAGCCTCAGCTCCCTCATGCAGAATTCACACAAGGCACATAATACAAGTATTATAAAAAAACTCAAAGTAATTCCATTTTGATATAAGCATTTTTTTTATTATTACATGCTTTCAAGCCATTTATGTCAAGCAGGACTACTAGAACTGAATTGTTAAAACTGCTTCGCTGTTCTTTTTTTTCTTTTCTTCATTTGGACGCTTTAGCTTCTAAATTAAAAAAGGACAGACTTGAGTCTGTTCTTTCGTTTGCTGTCAGAGCAAAGTGGAAACACAAAAATTCAAAGTAGACAGTTTATTTAGATTGCATTGGCAGTAAATCCACCTCTTCTGCCATGCCTATTGCATCTACAGTGCACTAACCAGCAGTGGAGTGAATCTGTGCATTTCAGACCATGTCTTTTCACACAAATTCAAACAATGTCTGTATACATTCTTCTAAGCATTACAACTAAATTAATGGCTAAGAACCTTGAGCATGAAAACCCGTCTCAGGCTGATGGTCAGTCATGGTAAATTAACAGCTCTGAACTATGGCATTAGAACAGCTCATTCATCCTCAGATAAGCTTCTGTGGAAACCAACAATGCAGGCATGCCATGCATTTCCTAAACATTGACTAATGATGTCAGTCAGGTACACAAGTATTTTTTTATTTGGGAGTGTTGTTAGGCCAGCTGGGAAAGTCAATCTATATAAAGAGTACTTTTTCAACATGCAAAGACAGGAAAACTCAAAAAGTGGGTGTAATCTTTGAAGTATACTGTACTCTGAATGTTAGGAAATGCCTTGTAACTTCGACTTTCCTTCCCTCCATTGACTACGGTGACATTATTTATAAATGAATGCTCCTACAAGCACCCTGCAGATATTGGACGCGGTCTATCACTGTGCACTATGATTCGTAACTGGCTGTAACTACCGTGCCCATCACTGCACCCACTGATTAACTGGTCATCAACTTGACGGAGACTCTCATTGGTACACTTCTTGGTCTGCTGCCTTCATACATCTCCTACATGTCACTGCATGAGTGCAGCTACAGCGTGCACTCTCAGGACATTATTACATGCAGTGTCCTCTCAGTGAGGACTGAACTAGGCAAAAGGGCCTTCTCCTACTCTGCTCCTTTTTCCTGGAATACCTTGCAAAAAGCTCTGAAGCTCTCGACCTTGACATCTCTTTAAGTGGTTTCAAAGATCTGCTAAGTTCCAGGCAAAAACCAATGTTTGTTCATATCCTGATGCATGCTCAATAATCCAGGTAGAAAAGTCTAAAACTGTTTCTCGAGAATAGGCGTTTCTAGAGGGCAAACACTGATTGGCTAGCTGTAAACCACCTGAACAGTGTTTCTGAACAAAGTTCTCTGCATAATAAAGTTCAGTGTAAAGAAAAAGACATTGCCAAGATTTTGAATTGTAAATGCCTTCACAGTGCTTTAAATGTTTTAAATAAAGAGCGTGAAGTTGTCCAATTCCTAAATCAAGATTTTAAAACATTTTTGGAAGTTAATTTTGGAAGTCAAGTCTCCCAGATGAAAAATTAGAGAGCTCATTTACACATACAGGTTTAGGAAGAACAAACACTGATTCTTGTTGCAACAAACACATTGCCAAAGTCAGATTGTGCAACATAATTCTGTAGTGACAGCATCTTGGCTAATCTGTCCTTCCTCCAGTCCAAACTAGTCTCCCACTGAAACCATTTAATAATATAAAAAATAAAATAAAAAATAGCAACCCCAAACAGTTGAGCAACTGAAAGTCAAGAACGAAAAATACCACTTTAAATCACAGGACCATATTGACTTTGTTATCAAGCAGTGTTTAGTTGGAAAAAAAAGTATTAGAACACAGTATGTCCCCTTGTCCCAAAATTTTTGGGTCTTCCTTAAATCATTGACTGTTTGCCATAGGCAAAACAGTTTATACTTTTGCTTAAACTTACAAGTGATGAAAAAACTGCAACTAACATCAATAAGCTATAGTTTGCTGTTGATGTTTTAGATGTCCACAGTTGTCTGCAGCTTCAGTTTATTCACACACACAAAGAATCATAATACTTGCAAGTAGTGCTGGACGATAATTCAATAACGATAAATATCGCGATATACTTTTATTCAATAACGATGATATGAAGTTTAAGCATATTTTCGATATTTCGATAGGATTTTACAACGTTTTTCTGTTTCTGTTCGGGTTGGAGCGGCTGCTTCAACAACCCGCCCGGACAGAAAAAGCTGTGACACAAAACGTGCGTGGTGACGTCGTTGTTACGCAGCGCTCACTTCAGCAGCAGGCGTTAGCGGTAGCAGGCTAAAAGCTAAGCTAGTCTCCAAAGCGCGTTAAGTTTTCGCTTCAAAACGAGTCAAACGAGTGCTCATGACCGTCAGAATGTGACTGAACAAAGTTTCACAAGCGAAGAGAAAGAGACGACATCACTGATGAGAGGAAAGACTAATTCGTCGGTGTGGACGTAGTTCGGTTTTGTTAAACTGCAGGTCTCATCTGCAGCGAGTCCTACTCGGTTTCTTTATTTTGCAAAACGTGACAAAGTCGTTCTAACTAGCGGTGGAAACATCTATTCTAACTTGTTTAATCTGAAGAGTTTCCACTCGATATAATATGAGAGTCAGAAGATGAAGAACAATAAAGTTTGAGCCAACGTTTCCCTGAAACTACGACGTAAACAAACAGCCCCAGCAGCGCTGCATGTTTTTTTATTCAAAATAAAACAAATTCATCAGAAGAAGAAAAAACACTGAATGAAAATGTGCAGAAAGACGAAAATAGTGTTTTAATATCTGCCCCTTGTTTAAAAAATACAAAATAACTACAAACAAACAACCTTCACTTCACCTGCACCACACCTTCCCAACAACTTTGATTTAATCATATTTTAAAACATATAAATAGTTTTAGAAATGTTTATGGTGATATCAAGTCAACACAATCCTGTTTCCTGATTTACAACTCAGCTCCTTCAAACTAGTCCTAAATGGAGGTTTTACAAACATTTACATTCCCTTCAGGGTTTAATAACTTTAAACAAATTTTAATTGAATATTTGGGGGGTAATTTTTTTTTCAGTTTTATACATGACTTGTAAAATACTATGTTCAACCAAATCATAAAATTTTAATAATTTAAACTGATGAAATATTTGTTGGGTGACCATAGCACTTCCTACTAATAATTCTTGTAGCTCTTTAAAAACAAAACAAAAAAAACAGGGTTTGTAATAGTTTTACATGCTTTTCCCCAAACTTCAATACAACAGATTAAATATGGAACAATTATTACATTATTCAATATATTCAAAACTTTGTCATTCAAAAACTATTTTACTTTATACAGTAATGCAATTGATTGTTATTTTTATTCTTAAGTAATTTCCATGAGATTTCTATGTCAGCTTCTTATAAATAACAACACCCAAAAGTTTTATTTAATTAACTATGAATTTCAATGCTGTAAATTTTAAAGATGTTTAAAGTTAAAACTATTAATATTGACACAGTTGAGAATTTTATGGCAAGAAAGTTCATGCTCAATAATCCACGTACCAAATCCAATAATTTTCAGTCGGGTCATCTGGACAGTTTCTTTTTATAGAAACTGGATGGAGGATGGAGGGTGAAACGTTTCTATAAAAAAGAAAGTGTCCAGATGACCCGACTGAGAATTATTGGGTTGAGAAGTTTATGTTTATTTGATGGTGATTTCCATCTTTTTGGAGGCTAAATACAAATACAAGGAGAACATTAATTTATTTGTATAGTTTATAGTTTTTTTTAGGCTTTTATATTGTTTATATCGATATCGAATTATATCGATATCGACCGAAATTAAGAACTATATCGTGATAAAAATTTTGGCCATATCGTCCAGCCCTACTTGCAAGATAACTGTGTGTGAATCAGGTCTCCAAAAAGCTATTTAGGTACATATAATTACATACAATTTATAACATGTTACAATAACAACACAATAAAAACATCATACACTCCTCAGACAAATTCCACATGCAATACAGATTATGTTACCTCTGATCAATCAGTTACAAGTCCTACAAGTGACATCAAGTATATAAACAGAGCAAGTTGGTCGTGAACTGTTTTTTGAAGGTGGAGATGCATTTCAACTCTTTTAAACTCTCGTCAGGCTCATTCCAAATGTGTGGGCCCCTCCCAGAAAAGTTTGACAAGTTATTTTAAGTAGTCTGTATTTGGTGTAGATACGAGGTTTTCCCCTGGTTTCATAAGTATGTTGTGGACTACTCAGTTAATCTATTATTAGTTGTATTTACAATTTGAAATATCAAGCAGGCACTTTGATGCTCATTCTATTCTGTTAACCGAAGAGGACCACAACGATGAAATAGATGAGATGTGGTGGCATTATACTCGGACCATGATACAGCTCTTATCATCTTCTTTTGAAAGCTTTCAAGTTTCTTAAGATAACTCGGTATTGCACCATATAACATTACAGTATATAAAGTGTGGTTCTATGAGAGTTTTATACATTGGTGAGTTTTTATAGAGGCAAATAATATCGTAATTTAAAAACATGTAAGCATATTTGGACAACTTTGTTAGGAGATACTCAATATGCAATTTAAAATTTAAGGACTCGTCTATGTGAACCCCCAGGAATTTTGTGGAACTTACGCTCATGAATTTCTCATTTTCAATTTTGAGAATTACATGATCAGTTAGTTTAGATTTACTGGGTCTAAAGAGAATAAAATTAGTTTTGCTGATATTAAGAGATAACTTGTTACTCTTGAACCAGTTTTTTTTTCTTTCAGTTCTGAATTTACTATCTCCTCCAGTTCTGAATAATTTTGATATGAACAAAATACAAGTTAGTATCATCAGCAAAAATGACCTTGGAAGAATTTACAAAGTCATTAATATAAATAATGAACGGTAATGGTCCCAAGATTGAACCCTGGGGGATGAGCTTGGATCTGGACCCACATGCAGTTTTGTTCTGGACCCACTTGCACATGTTTTCCTGCATTTAGATTTATTCTTTTTATGTATGCATTTTAGGTAAAGCAGCCGTTCTAGCATATTGTAAATTCTTGAATTAAATATACTGTCTATTCTGCGATATACTGTATATTCTGGATGCTTGCAAGAGCATAAATTCTCAAGGCAGACCTCTCTGACTTTTAATTAAAGGGGACCACACATGCAAAATTAACTTTTTAATGTTTTTTTACTCAACTTTGGGTATTTACTTCATAAAAAAACAGTCCTTGTGCCAAAAAAATGCACCCAGTGGTTTATTTACTCTAAGTAGATTTATTTGTCTGTGATTAAAAACGGTTCGTTTCACACTTCCTGCGGTTTGTGACGTCACAAACCGTAGCCAATCACCTCAAACCTGAGTCCAGCCCCTCACCTAGCAACCCCTGGTGATGCTCCACCCACTTGAGTATAAAAGATGTCACGGTTGCCTAGCGGTTTAGGAGCTGACCTGGCGGTCATTTATTTATTTATTTATTCATTTATTTAGCCCCCGGGGGGCTAGGGGTTTGCCCTGCTCCAGCCATGCAGCACATCTCGAGTAAAACCAGAATGTTTTATTACCTTGTTTGAATGAACTCTGTCTCGTTGAAACTGTGCACACACACTCTCGCGGTTTGGACTTGTTTCTTATATGATGAAGGACTACTTTTGCACAACTGTCAGTTTGGTTGAGCGGTTACGACACTTGAGCGGCACGCAGGAGACCAGAGATCGCATCCTGTCAACGGCATCTTTTTTTTTCCCCCTTTTTTTTAAAGCCTTTTGTTTCGGAGAAATCGGGGTGAGACTAGATATATACATCGACATAATAATACTTTATAATTGTTATTTTTACGTTTTAGTTCAATTTTTAGTGTAATATCGCTCCCAACGCGCAGCCGGCAGAAAACTGTGCACACACACACACAC